>JABASP010002059.1:0-23070 GCA_019776565.1 Sminthurinus signatus | reverse complement strand
ATCTAGAATCTATAGAATTTAGAATCATCATGAATCATGAGGGCTGTGAGAGTGCCTCTCATCTGTCGTCTTTTGGTAATGGTGAAAGGTGATTTGACTTTGTGTACCCAGGACTTTCTTGCTTCTTGCTCATTTATTTTCCCCTTCATTTTCCTTACAACATTCAACATAGTTTTTCTTCAAATGTAGAAATTGTACATAAATTCCATACAGAACAGACATTTACAATCTGTAGATTGTCATCTCTCTCTCTCTTTCAACTGTTTGATTCCAACTAGTCCTTGGACGAGTTTTCAACTTTCAATATGCATTATGCATTATAGATTATAGGTAGATTTATTGCCGTGTTCCATGCTCCATGTATGTATGTATGTAGGTAGGTAGTTGTAATAATAAAATTACACAAGCATGAAATTTTCTATTCTAATTCTTAGTTCCTCTTGAGTCTAGAGCCTAAAGCCTTTAGTCTCAATTCTGGGTTCTAAATTCTAGATTGTAGATGACTTGACATTGGTGTTGGTGTAGGAATCAAAATCAAAATCAAACTCAAACTGAAAATCAGAGTCACTCAACCACTTTCCTTTGCTAACAAATAATGAGCAAATTTTCATGGTTGGTGAAATGACGACAAATAAAAGAGCCACAAAATGAAAGTGAAATGAAAGGAAATGTCAACTTTAGACTTTATACGAAGGAGAAGAAGAAGAAGAGGAATAATAATAAGAGAAATAAGAGGAGGATGGGGAAGGAAGTGAAGCAGATAACGTCAACGACGGAGGAGGAAAGATTTGTATGAATATAATAAAAAGTATATTTATGGTAATAGCTATGTCTCGTGTGTAATGTAGAAAGTGTACATGTGCATACGTATACATACGTAATATATATGTAGAAAGAAAGAAGGAAAGAAGACAGGAGCAAAAAGAACTGTCAATGTCTCAAGACTCAAACTTTCATTTTCACCCTGCAATCTACAGTCACTTGACGTGTTTGATCTTGATTCTTGATTCTTGAATCTCGACTCTTGTCTCTTGTCGATATTCAACTTTTGAGTTGTTGAGTTTTGAGGTACTGAGAGTAGCAGTGGATATTACATCTTACTTTTGATGGAAAACTTTCTCTTCTTTCCCATCCTCCTCCTCCTCCAAGTTTACTGTGTGTGGGAATGTAAGACTGTAGGAAAGTAGGAAGTAGAAAATGAGTTGTTATGACTACCTGCCAGTAGAAGGAGACGAGGAGAAAGCGGAAACTCTTAAACATTGTACGCATGCAGTGCTATGTTTTATGTATTATGTATGCGTACGATATGTGATATATATTACATATTATATATACAGAGAAAGTACACATGTATAGAGGCGTTTTTGTCTCTTCCCATCCTTTTCCTACTTCGTGTTCCATGTTCAATGTTCAATTCGTTGACATTTCCCCGACTTTTCATGTTTCACACCGCTGGCTCCCTTTGCCATTGCATTAAATTGCACGGCCAATGTCATCGAGGGAAAGGAGGCAAGAAATTGAAATCCTCTCACACACAATCCATCCTACGCACTTTAGCGTACATCTAATGTCTGCAGTTGGAGTATTAGAAAATGCAGGGTGATATGTTATATCCACACCTTTCTTTTTATTACCAACCCAGTGATTTTGCACATCTAACAACTTTGTAGCTTGTCCATTGTACATTGTACATAAGACGCAAGACGTTTTGACATTTGGAAACTTCCGTGAGACTCAAGAAGAGAGACCTTAGAACTTTCATTAATTCCTTGATTTATTAACCGTGACACTGCTAACTTTTCCACTTGTTTTATTCCGTGTTCAGTGAGCAGTGAGCAGTAGCCAGGGAAATGCGTGAGCATTTAAGTAATTAGCAATTCAGGAGTAGGTAATTCTTTTATTGTACAGATGTATGTGGACTTGAGCTAGGAATATAAAAGAAAAAGTATTTGATGTGGATTGTCAATGTAGAATTTATAGTTCGTGTATCATGCTTTGCCTTTGTAAAGTTTCTGTGTTTTTAAACTAACTTTTGAAGAACAAAAAATACTTTTCACAAAATCGTTTTTGTTTTCCTTTTTCGTCCCATCTCCAAACTCGAGGCAAATCTATTTCCCTGGTTTTATATACTGTGTATATATAGTATTCAGTGCTCTGTAATAGCTAATAGTAGGATTAATAATGTTGTAGTTGTAATGCTGTAATTTGGAAAGGGTCGTATACATGCACAAATTGAAAATTGATTTGTTTTGGGACTCGGTTGGAAAGCATAACCTGGTTGAATAAGTTGGAGAATAACGTGCCCTTTCAAATTCTACCTAGTAAAATATTCAGGTCGACATGTAACAACTACGAGCTAAAATATAAAATCTAAAATCTAACTTGTACATTGCACAGCGCTAGTATTCTAGTTGTTCTATGTTGAGTTGTTGTTACTTGTTCCCGCTTGTAAATTCTTCTCCTGTTGTGGCAATAACTGTACACGTGTTTCTGGTTCCTGGCTGGTTGAGTTTACTTTTTCCCTTTTTACACCCTTTGGAAGTTTGGAAACAAGAGGAAGAATTTGGGAGTCGTCAGTTGTTGTAGTTGTTTTGGAATATCAATGAGATCCGTGAGAGAGAGAGAGAGAGAGAGATAGAATATGTCTATGTGTATTGTGTATGTATATTTAATATTTAAGTGAGGCTCAGAGTTTAGGTTAGATCAAGAGAAAGAGGAAAAGGAACAGAAACAGAAACAGAGTGCAGTTCAGTTTAGTTCAGTGCAGTTGACTCACTTACTGAGATTTCCAAAGAACCAAACCAAACCAAACCAAAAAGAGAGTGTGAGAGGAGAGAGAAGAGGGGCAAATATAAGAGGAATAGTGAATATAGAAAATAGAATATAGCGGACTGAAAACGGAGCATGAAAAAGCGCTTGGAGCAAACATTTTAGCCCAAATTACTTCCCAGTCTCCAGTAGAAATTCAAACACTCTCTTCCTTTTCAATTCCCTATTTTTCATGGCTTGTTTCAAACGCACGTAAGGCAAACGAGGAACGTGAGAATGTTCCTCAAACTCGATCCTCTCTCCATTCTCCGTCATTCCGTCTCTGGTCGTGGTCGTGGCCGTGATCCTGAGTTCAATATTTGTGTATGTTGGTGTGTTTGAGAAGGAGAAGGAGAACGAGAAAAAGGGTAGAAAGGTGTTGGTTTTAATATTGGTATTTCACTCACGGGTTGAACGTAATATATATTCGATAGGAGCAACAGCAGCACAGTACAGGGAAAGTAGTAAAAGCGGTAACATTGCAACTTGGATTTTTTATGTTTGTCTATACTCGTTTCACTCTGTCTCACTCTCCCTCTTTTTTTGGATTGTTTATAAACCTGTGTTAAAAACTGTCATATGTGATGATTTCTTTTGTCCTCACATGAAAAATGTGCTTTAAAAAAAGCTTCACTGGATTGGGTTTGGGTTGGTTTAGTAAGATGAAATACAATAGTACAGTAAATTTTGATAAATGGTTCAAAAAAAATGTGTGCTCTACAGATAAATAAGACAAAGTATAAAGTTTCAACAATATCTGTACAATACACAGCTTCATGTACAATGTAGAAGAATATACAGAAAACAACAAATAGTATAAAACTTTGATGGAATTGGTATAAAAAAAGAAGTCAATAAGGAATTTATTGACGCGAATAAAAAAGTGAAGAATGAAGCTCAAAGTACAATGTACTTTATGTACTTGATTGTACTTTTGAGCAAACAGCAAACAGGTAGAAGAGTGAAGAGTGTAAAGAGTAGAATAAATTTAAAAGGAAGTCAAGAGGATGTCGAATGTCGAGTGTATAGATGTATAGATGTATATTCGTGTGCATGTGGGGATAAAGAAAAGACAAGTATAAAATGTAGAATGTAGAACGTAGAAAGAAAGCAAATTGGAGATTTAATTAAAATCTGGAAATCACTTTCAGCTTCAAGGATTAAATTGTACCCGATGGGAAGAAGAGGAATACAGTGGAAAGTCAGTCAGTGTTTTCTTTTCACTGTCTCCTTTTACTCTTTTACTCTTTTCACGGAAGGGAAATAATAATAATAATAATGATGATGATCATGGGAAGGAGAACACAAGACACAAGTCACAGATTCTATTTCCTAAAGCATAAAACTTGAACTAGAATCCAGAATCCAGATTCCAAAAGTACAACAAATAGGTTAAAATTGATTATAATTAATCTTTGCACTACTTTTTCAACTTTTCCGAGTTATGAGGAATATTAAACGACTAGTAATTTAGTTTGCCTGGCACTTTTCAAGTTTAGGCGCTAAATACTTTTTCCTCCTCATAATACCTTCTTGAAAGTCTCAAGTCTGAAATCTAAAAGCATGACTGGAATATTTTTATGATTCCAGATTCCGATTTTCTCGCCTGCACGACTTGTTACTTGTTGTTTCATAAGTTTAGGTTACTTTTGCGGGAAAAGCCCAAGGCAAAGTTTCCATTGTTCACTGTTCACTGTTCATCGTGCACATAAGACGTAAGAGGCGTCAGGTAAAGTTGAACAGGAAACAGAAACTAAACAGGATTTTCCACTAATTAACTTTTTCAAAAATTAGTTCATCTCTGATCTCTGACGGGGTTTATTTCAAGTGGTTTTGAATGGGATTAAAGTATAAGCGTAAAACTATTTTTATACAAAAATACTTTTTACGTGTTTGCATTTGTTATCGAATTTTGTTCTTTAAAAATTCACTTTTTAATATTGGTTTTGTGAGTATTGAGTATTGATAAAAACACAGCATTTTCCACCGTACGCCTTTCATTATTTATGTCAGCTAGATTTTAAAGTCGTTCTCTAAAATAATTCAAAGTCATATTTTTTCAGCTTATTAATAATAATACTAAAAATTTACAGGATTCAGATGAAAGCGAAAAGTGAACACATCGATCATAGATCCGTTTTCTTCTTCTTTCTCTCTTTCTTTCTGTTTTATATATTTCGCACTGCATCAATAGTGTCAAACAGGATGTGAGAGATAAATGAGATGACTATTACAGCCTCTTGAATGGAATAATGTACAAGTTGTAGGAGGAAATGGGGGAATTTCCATGTTCATTTTCTTGTAAAGTATAGGATTTGCAGAGCTTCCAAAGAAATAAAGTCAAGTAAAATAAAGAACCCATAAAATATAAAACATACAGCATACAGCAGATAAAATGTAGTGTAAGTTGGAAGGACAGGAAAACTAAAGCTTGTGTGAGCTAGTAAAAATTTACATTGAAAAGCCATCACATAACTATAAAATAGACAGTAGATATAAATCAATATGAATATGAATATTGAGTGCACCGTATCCTTGCATATTTTCTTTTCTTTTCAACTCAGCTCAAATAATGTAAAAATATTTGTGTAAGCAAATGGAAATGCTTCCAAATGGTAAGTGGAACAATATTTAATTGAGAATTTTTTCAAGTGCCATTCATTTTGTATTAAATAAGGGATGCTTTTTCCCATCTAAAGTCCAAAGAATAAGATATACAAACTGATCCAATGCTCTTTTGTGCTTATTATTATGAGTTATGAGCGAAGGCATTGCTGAGATGTTACCTGGATTTAGAAACAGTAAGTATAAAGTATAAAGATGGATGCAGGAAATATATACGACCAGGAAATGTAATATGTCTTCTTTTTATTTCTTTTTTTCGAAGAACAACTACAGCTCATATCTTTCTTTTTTTATACGATCGAGGATAGAGATATGCTATGGGCTATGGACTATGCCATATCTTTGTCGACCATCCATGTATTATGTATTGTATTAAAAATCCGATCCGTGGAAAGTGTAAATTGGCACAAAAGTTGACGTAGAATTCTGTAAAAGAGTTTTTTTATAAACTTCTTCC
This sequence comes from Sminthurinus signatus, assembly GCA_019776565.1. Lineage (NCBI taxonomy): Eukaryota > Metazoa > Arthropoda > Collembola > Symphypleona > Katiannidae > Sminthurinus > Sminthurinus signatus. Next base: position 17,180 of record JABASP010002059.1, on the reverse strand, counting down.
GCTTCAGGATATTGAATAAAGATCGTAGGATGAAAGATAAAAGAATTACAAAACTATGTGTCGTGTAGGGAAAAAGCTATGTAGTGTGACAGGGTAAAGGGTAATAAACTATGAATACACGTGTACACAAAAAAGTCAGTAAAATGTAGGTCTCCTATCCTACAAGTTGTTCCGCTGTATGTTGTATGTTGTATTAGAATAATTCAGAGGTTATTATTCGAGAGTGTTAGAAAAATGAAAGGGAGAACTTTGTAGAATGAAGAATAGCTGGCGGTGATTCTTTCAATCTCATTTTCACTCATTCACTTATCTATTTCATTCTCTCTGTCCTAACTCATTTCTTTCCTCATGACATTGAAGACTGTATTGTGGATTGAGGATCACAGAGGAGATAGAGAAAAAAAGAAGGATGAAGCGTAAGAGGAAATAGGAAATGAATAGCGTGTAGCTGATTGACATGAATATGAATATGTAATCTCTCATTTTTCAATGCTTTGGAGCTAGCTGGAGCTCATTTCCGCACAAAAGGATCCAGAATCCAAAAATCCAAAATCCAGGGGCCTTGACTTCAAGTAGGAAAGGAGTTTTTTTACCAACATTTTAAAGGTTACTCAAAGCTCAAAGGGTAGGGCCCTTCATCCTTAATCCTTCCATAATCAATACTCCAAACTTAATACCATACCATACCAAACTACGTTCTTCAGAACAGAGTTGTCTTATTGACAAATGGGGATTGAAAAATCATGTCAAAATTCAAAACTCTAGAAAGAAAATAAATTTATACATGATACAGGGTACAATGTACAGTGTACATTGTACATGGAGAAAGTGAGTGAATAGTGAATAAGCCCAAGGGTATAAAAGCATGGGTAAACTCTCCTTTTCTAACTATCCATCCTCGTGTCTCGTTCTGATTCTGATTCTGGTTCTGTCGATTTGCAATCTGCAAAGAAGATAGTCCTTGGACTATCTAAGAGTTAGAAGAAGTATCAAACATGCGTTTTCACTACACATTAAAAATTCATAAGAGTCAAATCTCTTTGACTCGGAGTTTGAGATGAGGCCTTTCTCTTCATCTTTCATCTATCCATCTATCATCTGTAGATTCTAGATTCTAGATTCTGGATTCTAGATCCTAGTTTGTAGATGGATGGATCTATAATGTACATTGTACGTTGTATATTGTATAGCTGATCTCCTGCTGTGATTTTGATTTTGATTGTGATGGAAATCCTCTTTCCCCATTTCTATCATATAGTTCCATGTACAATGTACAATGTATACTAAATGTGAGTGAATCTAGAAGAATGACAATCTTATCGTAAACTTCGTTGCGCAGAAAATCGCCGATTTCCCGCACAGCATCTCTTACATGTTAAAATTATTTTTAATTAATTATTTTAAAATACTTCCCAATTTGCTAGAGATTTGAAATTTTCAGGATAGATAGTTATTATTATTCTCAGCTATTAGAATACGCCAAAAAGTGGGTGTTGATAAAATTGTCATTCTTCTGGATTCACTCACAAATATCTCGTATCTAGCTATATATATGTAATATGAATAGATTTATCTCTCGACTTTGACTCTCAAGCAAAGTCTAACTATATTATATGTAGTTTATGAACCATGTTTATATAATAGGAATAGAAGAGATAGAACCTGCTTCATTTTATATTCATCCAAAACCAGATCCAGGATCCAGACCCAGACACACTATTGATATGTCTACTTTACTTCGCCATTCACCACTCACCACTCTGCACGATTTCCGTACCTGTTCAGATTTAGATTCATACTCGGATAGTGAAACTATCAACTAGAATCTAGCATCTAGAATATAGAATCTAGAATCTAGAATATAGAGAACATCATCTACTCAATTTCGCATCATTATTATTCACATAGTTCCTAATCGTATGCATGCCACAATCACTATACTTTATACTTGTCTGTTAGTTGTTAGCTGAATTCTGAATCCCAGTCTCAGAAAACAGACACAACATGTCAAGGAGCACAGTTCACTGTTCCTTTTTTGACATAGTTCTTGAATCTTGGATTTAAGAAGAGAGAGACTACTTTTGTATCTTCTACTCATCTCTCTCTATCCATTGTACCCTCGACTGTATTTTAAATTTTAATATTGTGATGTTCAATATTCAATATTGAATATAGAAAATAGAAAATAGATGCCAAAATGTGGATTTCATAAAGGTTGAAAAGGGATTAGGAAACCTGATTGTGAGTTAAACTTCAGCTGTAATATTCCAGATGAGCACATTGGCATTGTGATTTTCATTGTAGTTACACATAATGTGAGATTTTGTCTGCTTTCTTCATGAAAAATGTCTCAAGTCTAAACGTGTCAAAATCTAAATGAGAAAGGTGTCAATTTAAAATTTATACGCTAACTGAAAACCTGAAAACCCGAAAATTGACAGCTAACAAACAGCGACGGGTTAATCCTCTGAAAATATTTGAAACATGTTATTTATTTTCCACATAGTTCCTTTACAACATAAAGAATAGAAAAATAGTTAAAGTGTTGAATTTCTCTGTTGTAATATTTCTTGTCAGTAATAGATTTCAACTGCCTTAGATTTCACCAACAATTTGATATATTTTATATTTTATATCAGATCAAAAGGACAACCAAAACCACAACCCTAACCATAATCCAACAACAACAATAAACCATTTCTCACTTCCTAGAGCTACTTCTTTTTTTCAGAAAAAGGAAGAAACGCAAAAACACAAGAGAAAATTTATTTATTTCATTTCAATTGTTTATTGTTTCACTAACCAATTTGTCGGATGGTCATTTTTTATGTTTGCTCAGAAATCGGGATGAAGGGATGAAATTATAAATTTTTCCTGTCTGATATTTTTACACCATTTATAAAATCTCTGTGCAATGTACAACGTACAGTTTTTATACCACCGTTCTATTCAAGTATTTTCCATAGGCATTTTCGAGACACGATAAAAACAGAGAAATAAAATGAAATAGGGACATGGAAAATAAAATAATAAATAAATAAATCTATAGTGAAATTTGGTATACATGTGTGTTGCTTTATACTTTATACATGTATAAATCATTCCAAGTTTTGGGTTGAGCCATTTCATCCATTTCAACTCTGTGCTCCCAAGAGACACAAAACTGAAAACCCAAACATGGTATTTGGTATTATTAGTACTATTGGGTATTGGGTATTTGGTATTGGGAGAGGAGAGACGGTGGAATAAACCAATCTTATGATATGATATTCTTTTCACAACTGTTACCACAACCGTTCCCTGTTCAATGTTCAATGTTTATGCTTGTCAAGAATTGAGAGAAATAAAGGGAGAGGAAAAATTTGGTGTTATAAAGGTTAAAGGGTGATTTTCATGTAAAAAAACACCGTGTTTATCCAGAGAAATAGGGTTCACAGGGAAGCCAAAAGCCAAGAAGTCAAGAAAACTCAATATAAATGAATATCAATTTTATTGTGTTTGCTCCTCGATTCTTGATTTGTTTCGTAGTAGTTTGACTTTGTGATACTTTTTCTTTTCTCTGTTCTCTGTTCTACAGAGTTTTTTATATGAGAAAGATGGAGAGGAAGTTGGAATATCCTGGAAATAAAAAACAAGTGCAACTGCTACAACTACAAGTGGTGTTGCCAGTTGCCATAGACTGTAGACTGTAGACTTTCTCTGGTTATTGTTACGATTACGATTATATCGCTCTCCTTGAGCATTGAGCATGTTGTACACAGGGAATATTGTATAAAACGTAGTGTACATTGTACATATTTTTATGGGTGCTCCATGAAGTGTTATATGCATTTGTGTATGATTGGGTTTTTATTTTGTATTTTCTTGGCACACCATCCCACTTGAAAAGTTGTGTGCATGTGTGTTTGTGTGTGAGGTTACATGAATTGGCTTTTGAGGTGGAGGAAAACGATCAAAACTGGAGATTCTGAACTGACTCTGGATTTTGGATTTGGATTTGGATTTTGGAGTTGGATACTGAATTCACTTTACTCTTTACTTGCCATGTTCTGTGTACTGTGTACTATTTCAGTTTTTGCTGTTGATCTGTGTGTACAATGTACATTTTGGATTGTGCATGTTTGTATGTATCTCTGCTTCCAAACCTCATTCAGGCCTAGCAGAAAGCAATCGAGTTGAACAAGGGAGTTAAAGCCTACCATCACCATAAGCATACAAAAATACACACACTTTTTCTACCATGCTGTTGCTGTTGATGTTGATGCTGGTGCTTTCTTCTAGACTTAAGAAACTTGTTCTCTTCCTCATCCACTCCTTATGTTTCGTTCCAGTTTTAGACTCTAGACTCTAGACATGGCTGGTTGTTGGTTATTGGTTGCTGGCTCAGTTTTTTCTACAGGGTTCATCATGAAAATAAACTCATGTTGAGGTTTGAGGTTAATGGAAGGAAACTGTTCGTCAGCCGCTCCACAGGAAAGAAAAAAAATCCAGAATCCAGATGAGAATAAAGTGTGTGTAGTCTGTAGACTGTAGATTTTATCATCACTGATCTTATCTCACAACTTCCTCCCCTCCATTATGCCAATAAACCATCAAGCATAAAGAAGATAAGCAATAATTTAATTTGACCTAGATGATTGAAAATTGAAAATTTCCATCCAGGGGTTCCTTTCCATTTTCCTTTCTCACTATGTTTTATATTATTTATTATATTATATAGTGCTTTTTTGGATTCACAATTCACACAAAGTTATCTCACAGAATATATCGAATAATTATTGTAATGCTCATTTATTTTGTCGTTAAATTCAATTAAAAGACCAGTCACCATTCAATTTTATATAGTTGAGCACTTTGAATTTACTAAAGTAAGGGAACAGTCTAAAAGTTGGAAAGTTTGACTTTCGACTTTTGACTATCTTAAACCTTTCTTTCAAGTCAAAACATTCTGCTTCCAACATTTTCTAAAGAAAATCTTTAGAAAAAAAGAAATGAATAGAAAATACAACAACAAAACACAAAGAACAAAAAATAGCTAGAGAGAAGAACATCTGTAAAATGTGTAGTGGAAAAAAACAGTTTTAGTTTAGTTTTTATCATCCCACTTCTTTTCTACTCTCCAAAACATCATCACAAAACACAAAATACAAAACAAGACAAACGCACAGCCATTTCCGTCTTCTTCTTGTGATATAAACTCTCTTATAGAGAAAAAATAAAATCCAGTGCATTCGCAACAGGTTTCAACGAGAAGGACGACGACAACTTTGTCCGCTCGAGTCTCGCTTCTCTTTCACATTTCACACGCACTCTCTCTCTCTTTCTTTCTTTCTTTCTTCATTTTCACTCTCCCCGTTCTTACAAGTTGTAGTCGTCGCCTCTGCACTAGGTACATATTAACTTGTACACAGTCGCATGAGAACAGTTTTGTGTTTTGTGAGAAAGTTGAAAAGAAAGTATTTACAGCGAACAGGATTCAAAATACATCCATGCCGTCCTCTTTCATTTCTGTTTAGACTTTAGACTTTAGACTTTAGAATTTCTAAGAATCAAGATCAAGAATTTATATAAATAGTCAATCGTAAAATTGGCTGGAAAATCTTTACGTGTTGAAAATTGAAATATTGAAATACTATAAAAAAAAAAGTATGTAAAGGAAAAGTTTTGAACTTTTGTTGAATTTAAATTTGAATTTTTGAGCCATCCGGATTTGGCGTTGAGATTTAAATCAACACAAATATGAAATATGAAATAACAAAATTAAATTCAACTTCAAGAATAAGAAGCAGAAGAAGTAGAAATAGATGCGTCATATTTTTCAGTATTTTTCAATCAGCTTACAGATCTTTAGAAAATCTATAATGGATAATGGATAAAAAAGATTGATTTTCTCTGAAAAGGATTTTGTCTAAAAAATAATAATAATAATTTGCATCTGGGAATGAACTAACAATAAAAAGAAAAATATATTGATGCAAAAATGTAAAAAATGAACTAGAAACTAAAATTTATCTACTCGTCTTGAGATATTATTAATATACATACGCTGCAAAAATGATTATTGTACTCGTACAGAACTATTGTACAATTTTTATTAAAAAAAATAAAAATAGAAAAATCTAAAAGACATCAAGATTTAACTAAACTAAATCACATTTTTGAGTATCCTTTTAATGTGCATTGTACAACAAATGTTGAGAAAATATTATTTTTGTTGAAAATGCACACATGTTGAGGATGGATCGGGATTTGGATCGTGATTCCACTTTCTTTTTATTTGGAATGTGTTTCGTGTGGCGTTGGCTTTGGTTTATAGGGAATTGTTTGAAGTGGGCATTGCACTATGGACTATGTAGTGGGCAGCATGTGAAGAAGAATCAAGTACTTAAATCTCCATGTTTGTACATTGTACATTACACAAAGTTAGAGGAGCTCGTCCTTACTCCAAACTGTTTGTGTCCAGCTTTCCCTTTTCTCCATTCTCCATTTTCAATATTGAACAATAGTATGTATAATGTATACAGTATACAAGGGGAAATCTTCAAAGAGTTACTGTTTGGAGCTTGGAACGTCCTCTCCCTCTGTCTTCTGACCATTTATTTATACAACAGGATCCAAAGATGCTAAAGTGGATTCGAAAATCCCATTTAAAAAATTCCTATTTAGAATTTCAATGTTTTCTCCTCTCTCCACATGTATACATACAGTATGTGTGTACTTGTATATAGTATGTAGTATGTATAAAGTTACGGCCTGTCTGAAAGTCCTCGTCTTTCTCCAGTCTCTAGTGTACAAGATGTACCTAAGAAAACCGCAAGAAAAAGACGGAAACTTGTTACATATTACACAAAAAGCTAGCTGGAAAAGTAAGGAAAGCGGAAAGAGGAAAAACCAGAGTAAGAATTCATTTGAGTGAGTTCAAGGGCTTAAAAGTGGACATTTGAACATGCATTTCAGTTATTGTCATTGTACATTACCTTTTGGTTTGGTTTGACTGTTTTCTTCAATCCAGTTTCTTTTTTCACTAAGAACCGAGGACGATAAAAGGTTCTCACCGCGTTCTTTGAGTCGAATTTTGTGTAGTTAAGAATTCTGTATTTTACTACTACTACCGTCATTATTACTACTATTATTATTATTATTGACTGCGGTATAAAGTAAAAAGAGTTCCCTCTCTTTACCTTTTTATTTTTTAGCTGTGGATAGCCAGTGTCTTCTTCTCAGGATGGGTTTTTCAACTACTCGCAAAGAAAATATATGTACTTGTATTCTATTTTATATTCCTTCTTTAAGTTAATTGATACACAATACCATCTAAAATCTAAACTTGTACAAAGCAAGGAGCGTGTAGCTCCTATCGGAGCTATTTATTGAAGTTTACCTAAGAAACTTAATGAATTTCTCCTTGTACACAAAAACCCAATCTCAAAATTCAATATCAACAGTGAGGAGAAACAAAGTCAAAAATGTCAATACTAATGTTAAAAGCAAAAAGTACAAAGTACCGAATACCGAATAGTAACCTTATTAGTTGTGAGTCTGTGTTCCAAGTAAAAGCAAATGAAACTTTTCTACTCAGAATGAAATGTGTGTGTAGGATGCAGGATGTAGGTTGTAGGAATATCGATGGAAAATTTGTTTGAGCTGTTTTAGTCATTGACTAAACAGTAAACAGGGAATGGTTTCTACTTTCTACTTTCTGTTTCTACGAATCCGAATACGGAAAACTGAATGAAATGGTCTGTCAGAGATATGTTTACAGTTTCCAGTCTAAAAAGAGTTTAGTAATCCAAGGGAAACCTTTTGTGCATTTCAATTTCAATTCCGTTGTCCAGTCCAGTCCAATTTGGATCTGAATCCGAATCTGGATCTGGAATTGAATGCATGCAAATTGTGAATGGAAAGCGTCAAGTATGACCGCCCGTGGACTTGTGTTTTCCTCATGCTGTACCGCACGTTTTCACAGGAGTTCTTTTGCCAAAAGCAATGTATCATTTATGCATATAGTATATAGCATATAATATACATTGCAGTTGTAGCACAGTCTGAGTTTGGACTATCGAGCGAATGGCGAATACGCGGAAAAGGTTTCACTTTTTGGTTTTGGTTTTTCCCTTTTTTCGGTCTGTGTCCTATTGAAAGATAATTTGAATATTCCTTTTGCACATACCACCAGTAATTAGGAAATGAACATTTGCTTGACTCTCTCTCTTTCTCTCTCTGTTCATGTTTATGTGTTATGTGCATTATACATGTGATTCGCCTACGGTATATTTACGTTCTAAGAGCTTTGTGAGCACAACCTGTCTAAAAACGTCTAAAGGTACAACGGACAAAGTGGAGGAAGCTGGAAAATTTCAAATGACAAAAGTTGGCATTTAACTTACCAGCACGTTGCAAATATAAATAGATATAACTATACAGGTTGCAAAAGGTGTAGTTTTCATTACCACTACATGTAAACATTTTGTAATTTGTATAATTTGTACGAGTATTATTAATTATAATTATCCTTAGTATTTTCTTGTGAACAATAAATATTTGATAAAAGAGGGAATCTCATCAAGGACAACAAATCATAAATACACATCAAGAATAAAGAGCACCAAACTTGATGTCTTTCGTGGACTGTTCCTGACAACTGGAAACTGGAAGTGTCAAGGATTCTCTAATTATTGTCCTCATTAAATGGTGGTGGAAATTTGTATTCCACTTTTATACATAAATAAATTTGTATTTTTTTACTTTTTATAGCTATGATCAGCTGAGCGTTACTTTTTTACGATTTTCAGCTCAAAACTACGCATGTAAAAAGCAGCTGCCAAATATCAAATTAATGTAAGCATTAACAAATCTTACACTGTGAAAAAAAGCTCGGGGGAACAGTTATAAAAGTAGGTAAAGTTTATAGTAGTACAGTTTAAGCAAGCAATTTTAGCAATATCCTTAAAGGCAGAGGAAGAGAAAAAAATTAAATGAGGCGTCCCAACTCTTGACAGTAAAACAAACCACAACTCATTAGTGTAGGTAATACACAGTTTACAGTTTATAGGGGTTTTAATTACACACTACAAACTGCACACCACACACCGGGCCATCAAAGTTGAGAGTATGCGTTATGGAGTGTGGGAGGGAAATATACAGAGTCTCCTCGAGTTGAGTACTTTTCCCATTCCATTCATCATTCATATTCATATTTTCATTCCAGTTGTAAAACAAATAAAACCCGGTATTGATTTTTCATCTAGAATCATTTATATTTTATGCTTGCTTCACTGAACACTGAATACTGTAAACTGTACACTGTCCTTTTACTGTGTCATAAGTTTATTCCTGTCTTTAAATGAATACAAGAAATTTATATCTTGCGAATATTAAGAATTACAAATCCCGTTTTCCTGAAAACCGGAAGCATTGGAGAAAGGTAGTGAGATTTTGAGAGATCAAAGCTTATTTTGAAATAAATCAACAGATGTTTCTACATGTTAATACTTTATACAAATGCTTTATGATAAACATAAATTTTATATGGAGGAACGACAATTTTGTACTGTAGTCGGTATCCTGATTCGCGGTTGTTATAAGTTATGTCTTATGTGCAGATATATTCGTATAGCCCATAGGCATGTCACTTTATGTTAAGACTTGAGAGAAGTTGGAGCTATTTTAACAAACGTTGAAATAGATGCTGCGCATCTGTTGATTTTGATTTTGTTCAGGTTGTTTTGTGTTTTGCGGCTGGGAAGGTTTGTGACGGTCTGTACAGATGTATTACTCAAAACTCTTACTTCCTAAGCTTCCAAACTTTCTCTCTGTCTTGTTTTTAGTCTTTCACTTCCGCATTCCACATCCCACAACCCACTGCAGTAAATTGTATCCCGAGTCCTTGTACTTTGTACTTTGCACTGCCCACGTGTATAAAGTACAAAGTATAGAGGCTTTTAATTTCCTTGATTTCCGTGTAATAAAATCTACACAGAAATCCAACGTTTGGCCTGATATTCTCTCACATAATATTATTAAAATTCATCCTTCCTCTTGGCTCTTGGTTAATTAATACAATTTTGAATGTTGGAAGTTTGGAAGTTGAAAGTCTAGTTTTGTAATTTGTAAGTAATCATTTTGTTCAGGCGAATGTTATTTGGTGATTTCTTATGACTTTATTCATTTTCATTCATTGTATAATTTAGGTATGTACATTTTCCGGTTTTTCCCTATACCTTTGCATTCTGCAGAGGTATCTGCATCTATGCTTGAATGAAAAATTACTAGAGTTAAGAATCAAAATCCTAGGATCTAGGATTAATGGAGAAATTGAGGCACCTCTACATTTTTTTTCAAATGGTGGATGGTGGGCTTTGAGGTTCTCACTAGGGAATCCAAACCCCAATCCAATGAAAGCTGTTCAATCAATACATGTACATATGAAGGTGAAGTGAAAGCTGAATGAAAGCACAGATCAGACTTATAGAAAGATATGCTCAGTCTACCTTGTACATCGTACATTGTACAGTGTACATTGAAGCCAGACTTAAAAACAAATAAAAACACATTTACTATTTACTCTCAGAGTTGAAGCTGTGGAAACTTGTAGGAGTGTGTTACGGTGTACTGGTGTTTGTGTACGAGTTGGGTTTTGGTTATGTATCGTGTTGAAGCTTACACTCGCTCAAGCCTCATGGCTCATGGTTCAATGGTATTTTGGTATTTCTTCCGCATTGGAGGTTTATATATTATTATACATCTATACATATTTTGAAACAGTGGAACATTGTAAGTTGTAAGAACCAGAACCAGAGAATTAGAAAATGTACAATGTAGATCATGTATACTGCTGGTGTTTTGAACATTTCATCATCTATATTCTATAGTTTATACTCTATACATTTCTAATTCGAGAAGGCGAGGTGATTGAGATAGTAAATCCACTTTAAAGGGATTAGGAATCTGCGTCACGGGCATTACTGATTAATGAGAGGGAGTATATGGACTGAAGACCAAAAGCTTCCTCTCGCCTTTCCCTTACTTTCTCCCTACACTCTACACTCTACACAAACCATGTATGTTGTAATGTTGTAGGTTGTATGTTGTATGTATAATATCTGTAATCCGTCTCTTGCCTACTTTTCCTAATTCTAATGTTACGCACCGACGTTTTTTTCCATCTTGGGGAAATTGGTAGTATAATGAAACCCAAATCCTACCCAACTGTACAAATTCACGTACATGGTTACATGGAGAGTTGAGAATGGAGAATGGAGAGGCTCATCATGCATCATACAGGGTCGGTGTGGCTGTAGCTGTAGTTGTAGTTGGTGTGCAGTGTAGTGTACAGTGTAAACGGATTTGTTGTATATTTTGTAGCTTTAGAATTAATTACATGATTTGAAAGTGTTGGATGATTTAATTAGAAAATAAAAATAGAGCGGGGGTTTGGGACGATATTAAAAAAGAAAGGGGAATTTAACCGTCCTATGAAAAACATGGGTTTCTTGTTTCCATTTTCCATTTCCCATAGTACGGCTAGTTGTGTGTTGTGTGTTGTTTGGTATAAGCTAATACTGCTCACTGTTCTGTATCTGTACTGTGAATTGTGTAACGTGGAGAAGTTATTTTAGTTAGTTGATTGAATTGGACTGGTTACTAAAAATATTGAAGACGGAAGAAGCTATGCGCGTGTCTGTCTATTTTTCAGTCTCTTTATGATATGACAAAAGATAAGGTCTAGGCTCTGGGTATAAAATCTTCAAAAGTATAAAATATAGAAAGGTGATTTTCATGTGAAAAAAAGGATCTTTAAAATATTCACAAATGTTTTGAAAGGATTTCCTTCTTTCTTTTTTTTGTGACAAAAAAAGTATATTATTTACCATGGCTCTTTATTCTTTTTAGACTTTAGTATATGCTTCAGTTCAATATTCAACATAGAACCTAGAATCTATAGTACCTAGTACCTAGATTTTAGATACAGGGAAAACCTATTGAAAAGTTTGAAAAGAAATTTTAAATATTTGTGAAAGAGGAATTTTCTTTTCCCCTCTCCTCTCTTTGATATTGTTTCACTGTCTTTACATATTGAGGATTGAGGATGGAGGATGGAGGAGCTTAAAGAGGTTATAGAGACGGAACTGAAGAAACCAGCGGAAGAAAGATGAAAGGGAACTCCAGGTTTTGTGGATACACTGAAATTTGAAATGTGAAATGAATGGATCCATACATGTACAGATGACACTGTTGCATTTGCATGTAGTATACGTAGTTGGACTCCTATGGTGAGAAGTTCTAATCTCGAGTTTCCAATTAAGCAGGATAAATATCCTAAAGGTTCATCTTCATTCGTCGTCATATGTCCTGCATCCTGTATGCTTTATACATGATACATTGTACATTGTTGTGTCACTAGCAAACCGTCCACAGTAGGTATCAAATGCACTGTGTGCTGTATGTACACCACAGCACACAGCTACCTTTATGTTGTAAATCAAAAGAAGATGATATGAACTGTGTAATATGAAGGCGGATGTTGTGTGTTGTGGAGAAGTATTCGTAGATGTAACGAGTACGTCAACCATGATAATGATAAGAATAAGGACGTTGGCGTTGTAACTACATGTACATGTAGAATGTAGAATGTATATGATGGTAGGTGAAGAAGGAGCTGAAAACAAAGGCGTTTCTTATTTCTTACTTGTTGGTGGTTACATAAGGACTAAGGACACAAGAGTGAAACTGGAGCAAGAAAAGTCGCCTTCTATGAGACAAGATACAAATCATAATACATAATACATAATGAATTTGTATATGAATGAGTATGAAGTATGAGCCATGTCTTTCTTACTTGATAATTTTACTTCATGTTTCATATGCTACATATTACATGTTGTTTGTAGGTAGGTAGAAATTAGACATTTTACTTTGCAGCTGCCCCTATTCTATTGTATAATAAATATTACATATTTTCTACTGTTGCTTTGTCAAGGACAATTAACACGACACACAACACAAGACACAGGACACAGCGGCGGCATTCACTCAAAGTGAAATGAAGGAAACTGTTCTCTGTTCTAGATTTTAGATTGTAGATTCTAGATTCTAGATTCCAGACATTTATGCGTACATTGTCAAGTATCCATGAATGCAGGAACTTAAAGTATCTGTTTATAACGGCATTTCATGTACTGTATAACACAAGATATATGAAAGGGTAGAAAGTAGAGAGAGAATAGAGTAACCGGAATTTCCCCTTTTCACTTCTATTTCCTGGACAAGTTGAGTGAAAGTTTCACTTTTCACATTCACTTTTACCTCTTTCCTCAGGTTCAGTTAGACATGTAGGCAAAGTACTTAAAATATCCACATCACATCCACAGCCGCATTCACGGTACTCACTGGTAGACGGCGAAGAAAGTTGTAGTTGGAGCTAACTTTCATCTCGTTGTTGTTGTCTTCTTGTTCTTCTTCTTTGTGCTTCATCTTCATCTTCATTTTGAATGGAAGGATGAAGGCGACAACTTTATGAAAAGATTAAACTGTATCTCTATTCCGTATCTTAAATTGTGGGAGATGAAGTGAAGAAACTATAGACTTTAGAGTTGCTCACTTTGTAACATGAATTATTTTCCATCATCTATCTGTGCACCGTGTTCAATGTACACACATACTTTTGTGTACAACTTTTTCAACGATACTGATACAAACAACCAACAAGGACACCGACTTATTCTACCGAAAATGTATAATGTGCATCATTCACAAAACTTGCAAAAGACAAAGAGCAAAGAATGAGGGTTTCCTACTTTCTATTTTCCATGTCCATGAGTTACAAAAGAAGAAAGTCGATTAGAAAAGTAAATAGTGCAACATGGGCATTGGCGTTGGCATTGGCAATTATTTGTACTAGTTGATTGTCGGTTGTGGTGTGCTGGTATGTTGGATACTGGATTTTGTGAAACAGGTGCTTTACCGTTTGCCGGTGTGAAAGAGTTTACTCTCTCTACTTCACCGCGTATGATGTTGTGCACTGAACAGTTTTGGATTATGGAACTGCTTTCTCTCTTTTACTTTGTATATTATATTGTATTAAGTATCCAAATACCTTTGTCAAAGAATAGCCCATATGATGAATGACATCATAACTTTTTTCTCCTCATTCTTTATAATTTTTATTACTATATGGATTTGAAATCTGGTAAAATGCTGGAATATTTTTAAAAGTTTTCATGCAGTTTCCAAGAACCAGTTCCAGCAAGGTGATAATAACTCAACTCAAGAATTCAAAAAGTTTTCAAGTTGAGGAAAACTTGGACTTTATTATTACGTATTACGTATTATGTTGGATGAGAATGCTAAGGACGTGTAACTTGTCTGTGGATTGTCATAATAAAAATAATAATAATGATCTGCGCTCGTCATTGTCATTGTCATTTTTTTCGTCCTTGTAATCTTCAGGAGGATTCACATACATAATATCATTATTATTACTATTATTACTACTATTATTATTATTCTGGATATCTTTGAGATTTGATATGATACTTGGATAGAGGATAAAATGGATGAGAAATGAGCAAGAGCCCTGGTTTCGCCTACTCAAATGAAAATGAAAATCTTCTCTAGTTGATCCTCATGATATTTATTATCATGATTGCTATTTTTTATGACATGACCAAAGACCAAAGGTTTTGAGTGTGCTGGGACGGAATTTTTTACTTGGTGTCATTGTCATTGTCATTTGATGTGTCACTCCAAATTCCAAACACTAACTCAACTCAACTCAGCTCAACTCAACTTCGCTCAACCGTGCATTATTATTGTTGATATTCAAGTGCAGTGGAACACAATGTACAATGTACCTTGAGCCTTGAGCCTCGAGTATGAACACAAGAGATGAGAAAGTTGTTGATGTAGATGCTGAACTGAATAAACTAGAATCCAGAATCCAGAGTAGTGTGTGTGTGCAATGTGCATTACATCCGTATCCGTATAATGGATGATGACGATCAGACACTGACAGACAGTTGTTGTTTGTGGTTACTTGAGGATTCATAAAAAGGGGAAACGAGGGTAACACATCTCTTGGATGTATTATACAGTCCTTTCTTATATGTATTACGAATTGCGAGTACATATGTAATGTAAAATATACTTGTGCATGTACAATGTACATTGTACGTTGCAAGTTGTTTGTGCATCTATATTTTAGTACTTTCTCACAGTATTTTTTCTCTTCGTCCTCGTCCCTGCCCGTCGTTGTTTTTGTGTACATGAAGAAGAGAAAAGATCGTGTGCGGTATGTGATGATGGTACACAGTACATTGTATAGTGTAAAATGTAGAATGCAGTCACGATGAGAATGAGAATAAAGAGGTAGAAAAGCCTTTGAGTGAGTAGAGTAACAAGACATTTTCTGGCTTATTTTCAGAGGGATGCTTTACAGTGTACAATGTACCATGTATATTTTAGATTGGAGATACTTTTTGTACATATGTAACATGTACATTGTACAATGTACAATGCACATACTTTCCACTTTTTTAATGCTATTTGCTCCGCTTCCCAACTTTTTTTCTTTGTTAAAGATGAGGAATTTTCCCACTGCTCTACTCTTTATACTTGCAAGTTCCAACGTCATCCAACTTTTCTGTTTTCTGTTCCTCGTGCACTCATTAATGGGTTTGTTGTATATGTTGTGTGTTGAATGTTGTAGATGTGTACTGTGTACATTTTGTTGCTATTTTGTGTGTGTGTGTGTTGGGGTAAGTGGACGTGGACGTGCAGAACTCTAGAGTATAATTTTCTGAGAATATTTGAGTTGAAGATGGATCTTCAGACTGATATCCGAGATGCATAGGGAAAACCCATAGCTACATACATACTACATACGTTCGTATGCATGTGAAGAAAGTCGAGAAAGAAGAACGTAGAACGTAGAATGTGGAACGTGGAACTTGCAAAGACGAGGGAGGGGAAAACTAAGTATGAAAGTAAATGTAATAGAGTATATAAAAGCTCTTGATAATTCCAAAAACTGTTTTACATACACAATTTGAGTCGAGATTCTGCCGCATCCTCCATTTTTCTCTACCTCTCTCCTTTTCTTTTCCTACTCTCCCTCCTCCTTCTCTCCCGACTTCAAAATTTCAAGACTCAAGTCTCGAGTCTCAAG
This sequence comes from Sminthurinus signatus, assembly GCA_019776565.1. Classification (NCBI taxonomy): domain Eukaryota; kingdom Metazoa; phylum Arthropoda; class Collembola; order Symphypleona; family Katiannidae; genus Sminthurinus; species Sminthurinus signatus. Next base: position 1,015 of record JABASP010002059.1, on the reverse strand, counting down.
TCAAGATGAGAGGAATATGAGTGGAAAGAAATGGAAAGGAGAATAGCAAGGAGAAAAAGCTCTTGCATCCATGATCTCATGTTTCAAATGTGTGCAAGCTTCAGGATCTCCATTTTTCCCTACATCTCACATGTAGACTTGTTTCTTCTTCCTTCAACTAATTTTCGATCTTGTATGGAGTATGGTGTATGCCGTCAAACTTTACCAGGCATAAATTTTAAATAACATTACTATAGCTTTTAGACGTATTACTGTTTACTATTTACTGTGCCACAGGATGGATAGTAGAAAATCCCTGTTACACAGACGCTTACGGAATTGAATATTGAATTTGGCACTGCAAAATCATTTGTATAAGATTAGCTTCTAAAGATTTTTTTGCTCAAAAGAGTCTGAGGATGCCTCATGCAGTATCTTAAGTGGTCAAAACGTTCATAAAAATGCAAGGGTCACGAAGTGGCCCTCGCCATTTTTAATTGCCTAAAATCAACGTAATTTTTAAGAATGAAATTCAATTTATTCGCTTTGGTCAGGACACAAGCCGCCTAAATTGGTCAGGACACAAACCGCCTAAATTGAATTCCATTACATTTGAAGACCAAACGTTATACCATCCTAGAGCTTCAAGAAACTCACCAAAATTGTTCCACTCCTACCAGCTCAACAAATAAACACCTTTTAAACAAAATTCAGATGCATATATAAAATTCAACAAAATAACCCTACCGCCGTTGTTTCTTATTTCTACCATTTCTCCATAATAAGCGAGTTTCGGTACGAAATCTCTTATTTTGACCTTCTTGCCATAAAAAGCCATTTTTGAACCAAAATCTCTTATTATGAGGGTCTCATCATAATAAGCCATTTTTGAACAAAAATCTCTTATTATGAGCTTCGCGCCATAATAAGCCATTTTGGATCAGCAATCTCTTATTTTGAGGGTCTCATCATAATAAGCCATTTTTGAACCAAAATCTCTTATTATGAGGGTCTCATCATAATAAGCCATTTTTGA
>JABASP010002058.1:0-23080 GCA_019776565.1 Sminthurinus signatus | reverse complement strand
GAATTCAGGATTGAGAATGCATCTCATCTGCAGCCATTTACAAACATTTTCTTTTATTTTGTAATTCTTGTTCCTTTGCTGGGTGAGATGATACAGGATTTTGTACATCGGGAAACGTGAATGTAGTTCTTAAATACAAATAAAAAAATTCCATGAGACCCACACATATGAACAGATTTGACATTCTAGGGCACATTTAAAATTAAAAAAAAAACAGTAATAACTTTTGTACACCCCGTTTTTGTTTATTTGTGGACATTTTCTTTGTTTTTTACAACTAAATTCGGCTTACAGAAAGGGATTTTATTTCATTCACAATTAAAATTTCTTAGCTTAAATTAAGATGCAACTTTGTCAACAGCAAAAACATTTCGTAACAGTTCTTTAAAAATATCTTGCTGTACATTGGAAACATTCTGGTGTTGGGTTGATTTATAACAGAGAATATCTGACGATGAATATGTGCATCATTTGTAAAATTTTGGCTGTTGTTGACACTATAGACTGTAGTGAACGGAAAATGTTGTAACCATTGTACTTGCCACCATTTGGTATTCTTCCGCTCTGCTAAAACTAAAGTGAAATAATTAATTCAATAGTTTTTGAATGCTTATGAAGTAAAATTAAGCATAAGCATGATCATTGACCGGGTTAATCTAAATTTATGGGGATAAGTTATAAGAATTACAGAGATTCAAATTCAAAAGTCTATTGTGCTTTGATGTTATACTTAATCAAGTGGGGGCCATGTATGGACATTGCTCATTACACCAAAGCTCCACATTCAACATTATGCTTATTAGATATGACTACATACAATAATATGTTTTTAGGTAATACTTTCAACTATACACTAGAGTTTAGAGTGTATTTGGAGTGTATTAATTTTGCAAATGATTCTTATGGTGTGCTAGCCATCGTCGCATTTTTTCTCAATTGATTAAATCTTATCCGGCAGTTTTTGTTTTGGCTGAATTTTATCGTAAAAGGGACAACAGAGTAGAATAAATTATACAGTTTTGTCCTTTTTGTTTCATCTTTGTCGATCCATTCTGAATATTAAATAAAATATTAAAAACAAAAATATCTTTAAATATTAAAAGTAGAGGAAAACTCGAATCAAAATGTTCTCATGAATGTACAGATTGAAACGCTATACTTAATGTATGCATGTACGCTGAAAATTTGTCGCATCAGAAGTTAGGATACCGGAATGGGCATTAATCAATTCCTAGTACAGTGTTGTACTGCTGAAAGTTTTGCCAGAGTTTCATCAGATTTTCAAATACATTTGCTCATAAAAGGTTTAAGAATTGAATCTCCATATTATAATGACTGTAATATATCAGGAAAAAGTAAATGTAAATTGATTTAACTTTGGTTGACTTTTAATTTTTATGCTTTGTCATATGAGAAAGGGAATTTTTCATTTATGGCAAGTCCTTTCATTTTAATTTTGATCATAAATTTGGAATTTCTTCTTGTGTGTCCAGTTTGAAGTTCATAAAATTCATTTTATGAAGGCAGAAAATGAATCCTGTGGTGCATATTTATTATTTAGGCTCATCCATTACTGTGTGCAGAAGAGCTGAAACTTTGAATACTTTTTAGGATTAATTTAATTTCATGAATGGATAGGGAAATTGCAAGAATTACGATCTTTACTGATTCAGTTGACTGCTTCTTGAATTTTTTTTATTATAAAACTTTTTACAGAGAAATACAACTAAGTGTAGTGATTTCCTGTAACAAATGTTGATGATCATATGTCTGTTGTTGCTTTTTGGTAGAGTTTTTGACATAATGAAGCATAATGTTTTTGCAGAAATTCCTTTCCTTTCTCTGTCATATTTTGAAATTCAAAATTGAAATAATTGGAAAAAACAAGTACACACATATTTAAAATATTAAATTTACTGTAATAATTAATAGTGCTACTTGACTTCAAATATTATAATTCAGGTGGAAAGCTCACATGGAGACACAAAAATTTGATTGTGGTTGGTGACAGCTAATCATTAAAGTAGTTGAACAGTTTTCTCTCCCTGTGTCTCTTTCTCTTGCTCTCTCCTCTGTAAACTATCTATCTGTCGACTACCTTGTTTAACCAGAGTCTGTCTCCTTTTTATACTGACTGCTGTGGCTCTGCTACTCAAAAAAAAACTAGACCATTAGCTGGAAAGTACTCAGTGACAGTATACTGTCATATTTCAAAAGTCCAAAAAAGAAGTGCTGTGGCATTTTTTGATCCGTCATCTATCTATCTCTCTACCTCATGATATCTATAGCTCTTTCAGAATGTACAGTTTATATATTATACATAATATTATGGTTTGTATTGATCCGAAAAAAAACTGTGGTATCCATGAATGTACCTGAAATCTGAATACATATTGGTCTATCTTGTCTATAAAAATACTCAGTCGTATATACAGATTCTATCATTCTGACATTCTTACGGTGAAGCGAAGATAATTTAAAATAGGAAATGACATATCATGACACCCACGACTTTTGAAAAACAACTCAGGCTATTGAATTGAACATGATCAATAATAATATTTGTAAATATAAAAATATAAGGATACACAACATATTATATTTTATGTATCATAAGTATATTTATGTATACAGACTCTTTACGAGAAGATGAGCATGACAGGGGTTGAAATGAAATCTCCTTTTGTACTCTCCCAGTTTATGTATGTAGACATACACATGGACGTGTATGTATGTCCGTTTAATTCGTCTATCACTTCTCCAATGACCATCATTTTACATGTATGGTAAATGGTAAATCGTACCAGCTGTGATTTTTATATGTAGGACATTCAAAATTGGAAATCCGAGTTGATCAAATAAGCATAAAAGTCAGATCTCATTTACATTTAGTTAATTTTAGTATTTATTATAGTTTAGTATACCTACTCCTACCATCTTGATCCTTGGTAATACTTAATATCTACAATCTACATATCCATAAGTATAAAGTATTCATACTAAAATTCTCTCCGTCGACATGGAACCACCATCATGATTGATATTGGTATTGGTGTTATGTAAACAAACCCGACGTAAGCTCGTGAGTGCGTTGGTGAGAGGAGATAATATCAGATGTTGGATACGACACAGATTAGCTCAATCTCAGCAAGTATTATAAAATCTAGTCGGCTGACTGAACTTTTATCATTATTATTATTATTATTAGTATTCTTGGTAGACAAAAAAGTAGGTGTAGGTGAAAGTATGATTGCCATATATTATTGTGTGTGTACGGAATGAAATTGAATATAGGATGGATGGATGTTTGGATTGAATTACTTTCTGGAATAATTAGATCTATACACTATGCACTGTACACTTTACACAGGCCTGGTCAAATGAAAGAGGCAGGAATCTGTACGCTGTGTGTAGAATGGATTACATGATAATACATGGATAATGGATATTGTACAATGTACATGCGGATGAATGAATGTATAATACTGTGATATGTAGACATTGGAAATTATTATTATAGATACATCCGTAGACATTTTATATTACGGATGGTGAAATGGTGAATGGTGAAGTGTATTGTAAAAGGGTAGCAATTTCCTTTAATAAGCCGTATTTCCGTTGTGGAATTGTAATTATTATTACATTCCCTTTTAAATTTGAATTGGATTGGATTGGATTGGATGAGCAATGAAATGGAGTCAAGTGAGAGGCTCATCCTTCATTCTATTGTACATTCTAATTGTTGATAGGTTCTGTTTGTAGTTTGTAGTTTGTACTTGGATTTGTTTGAGCTTGTACGCATATTATATCTATTTTATTTACATGTGTGTTCCAACTAAATCTTATTTATGTATACATATGTATGTAATATGTAGTACACAATACACAATGCACAGTTGTTACATACTTTTTCCCATTTCAAATCTTCCGTATCAAGTTTTGGACTTTTCCATTTAATGAAAGCACTTAAGCCAATGAATGGATTATGGATGTAAGTCACTAGTTTCTCTTGTACCTGTATTGTTTAAAATTTAGAGGAGGGTGAATAAAATTGTATGTATACAGGTGTCTGTACAGTGTAGAGGTGAGGAGGAGGGTGGATTGAAAATTATGAGTATTTGACTAGTATCTATAGTATCTAGCATATTTTTAGGATACTGGGATGAAACGTTACGTGATTTTGTAATTATTTCTAGTGACGGGTGAAGAATGAATCTCTGTGTTGTTGGCATTTTGTTGACTTTTTTTATTAATAGTAGCTTGACTGTTGACTACACATAAGTATATCTATACACTTTTGAGTTTTGGGTTACTTTGGTTGGTTTGGGCGAACAACATGGCTAATGTGTCCCGTGTGTATGGAATTTGTGTTTACAGATATAGGAAAGATGTTCTACATATCATATGTATATGAAATAAGGTGCATATCTGTATTTAGTATTTAGTATTTACGATAATATAGTAACACAACTATAAAAAATGTACATAAAGTTAGTTTAAATCGAAATTTGGAACGCATGGTTGCATGGAGGATTCAAAGTTGATTTGATGTGCTCGCAATTGAACATTTTTATGTACATTTGATAATGTGACCCTGTCATCAATTTTTTCCCGTGGATGTAGCATCTAGTATCTATAATAAGTGTGTGTAGTGTATTGTAATGGCTTTCTATCTATCTATAGAAACTCAGCATATACTTGGGCTGTACTTGTTAATATTTACTTATTCTCTACTTCTTTATAGTTTCAGCTAATAAACGTGTTTTTTAAGGGTGAGCATCGCTACTTATTTGTTGTTTTTATGTACAAAACATACATTATTTTGTCGAGGATTTGGGATTTGGTCGTCATGTGTGTGTGTGAGAGAGTATAATCTCCAAATTGAATTATAGTAGTACAGCCTTTAGTATAGGAAGTTGTTTATGGTGTACAACTGAATCTGTCAGCTCGTCTTCCTACCTGTCCATCCATCTATCTGTCTATCCGTTTGTTGTTTTTTTTTGGGTTTATTTCATGTATTATTTACTCTCACAGATTTATTTATTTATTTATTTCTGCTCCATTGTCAATCCTTTATTATGACGAGAGGGAGAGAGAGAAAAAGAGTAGAAATTCACAGAGAGTCAAAATAAAAATAATAATAAGCATCATCATCATCATCGTTGTAACAGTTGTGGCTGTATGGTCACAACCTACAATATATATTATATGTATACATATATCTTATACAAGACAGGTATGTATGTATGTAAGTTCTGAAATTGAAATTAAACTGTTGTATTTCTGTCATTTGTTCTTGTGTAGGGAGTGCCATTACAACTGGTGAATTGGAATCATCATCGGCGGGTGTTGTTGTTGCTAGTCCGGTCAGTACTACAAACGGTGATAATAATAGTACAGTGGAAACAAAAGATACTGGTCCTGGTTCTAGCTTGTCCACAACTACAACTACAACTACGTCTACTCCTTCGATCGGTGCAGATAAGAGTGAAGATAAGACTTTGGGTGGCAGTCTAAAAAAGAAAAAATCACCTAGTCAAAATAGTGGGAGTGGGAAAAGTAGTAAAAGTTCAGGGAAAAAGAAAACTGTCGAATTTAAAGAACGGAGCGTGGATGAACCAGTGCAGAAAATTTCGGAGGATACCGTCAATACCGAAATAGATACCACTGATTCACACGGTAAGAAATACTATACATTTTTTTTAAATAATTATTTTAGCTTATTTTCAGTTATTATAATACATATAATATCGAGGATCCAGAACCTAGAATGTAAAACTTACAAGACGAAAGTTTACATTTAATTATTCATAATTTATTTTTTCATCTACCAGTTGAATGTTGAGCATTCAAATTTCTTTTTAGCATGTTGGCATGTTTTTCAAAAAAAATCATTATTAATAAGATTGCCCCAATTTTAGTGTGTATAATTTAGTTTATTATGAAATTAAATGTTATTGTTATTTTGAAGCAAAATAATGCACGTATAAAATGAGTACAACTGTTGGTTTTAAAATTTCAATAGGTACACAAATATTTTCTTTGCATGTATGATTCGATTTATTTTGCGCTTTTTATCATTAATTTTAACACTTTTTAAATCATTATTTCTCAATGTTCAGTTTTTATCATAATCAATTAATGTCTTAATAATTTCACTATTTTAATACAATTTGACCTTTGAATCAATGATACCGATTTCCACCGCAGTGCTAACAAATAACAAATCTATCTATAGCTTGGTTTCGGAAAATGCTTCTATTTTTCACAAATAATTCCCGACTCCATTCAACATTACACAACCAGTTAATTCTAAAGCATGACATCCTGAGAATGAAACCACATGGTTTTATGTTTTATTCCCAGTGCGACGAAAGATAAACAGTGTTATTGATTGATTTTTCCTCTGTATAAGTAAAACTTGGAGGGACATTTATTTATTTGTTTATTTTTTGGAATGTGTTAATGTTCATCTTTGTGAATGAGATTATGTTCAATGTTGAAGGATGTACTTGTTCTTGTGGTGGTGGTGGCTTCGATAACGGCTACTTACTAAAAGGGAACGGGAGGATCGGGATGGGAATCGTAGCCGGTGAAACTAACAAAAGTTCTCTGCTTGGAGAAATAATTGCGGAACTTGATGATTTACTTGGAACTTCTTACTTTTCCGAGCAACCATCTTTTGCAACTAAACAAAATCAGTATCTAATCCGCCGTCAATACCAAGGTTTGGGCACTCTGATGCTTTCAAAGTAGCTTTAAATATTGGTTTTTTTGTACTAACTACAAACTATTTTTATTTTTTTTACTCTGCATCTTTTGTTCTCCAGTATATTTTTTCTATTTACTATTTCTAGCTGCTAATTTGTACTAATTATTTTTGTTTTGATGCTTGCGCTTGTCATTTATTATGAAGCCTATTTGTTTTGCTTTCTTCTTCAGCATTTGAATATATTATAGTTATAGTATGTAGACATAACAATTTTACAATAGTACTCTTGATACTTGATACACAATGTATCTAAAATTTCATATCTAAAAGGTTCAATGGCCGAATATAAATTCAAATACAAATGCAAATACGAAAAGCATTGTCAGTATAATGTATAATCAATTTCCAAAAAAACTCAACATGACAAGCTATTACGCGGCTGAGTGTAATATATTACAGTTTACAGTATTTTATTTTGTTGGCTATTCTGATTTCTGATAATTTCGGTCTGTAGTACTAGTATCAATTTCGCATCCTTTGTATTTTGTGTGTTTCGGTTATTGGTTTAGACATGGAAATTAGGGAAAGGATGTGCTCGAGATCCCTTTGGTTTTTTTTACTATTTACTACGGGATTTGAGAGTTGTGGTTTCTTGTGCGTAGATCTGAGGTGAGAGGCCATTTTCTTTTTCACACGCTCGCTCGCTCATCTTGTTAGCATTCAGGCGTGACGATTGATTCATGCACAAGATAAGATAACATTTTCCTCATTCTTTTTCGGCATCATAACACTTGTCTGCGTCTTTATACAGTTTATACACCTCCACGACATACATACAAATTGGTATATTATTTTCCTCAACTATGTACAATGTACAATGTATAATATCCATTGTACATTATACATTGTACATCTGCTGTTTACACTTTCTCCCTTTCGGTATCGCGTATCGCGTATCATGTACCCGTAAATGCATTATCCATTCCATTGTAAATCAAAACTAATGACTAAATCAACAGTCAAAAAGGGATATTGTTATTTTCCGCTAGATTAATTTAATGCTTGAATTTACAACTCATTTAGTCAGCAGTTTATAATCGCGTCTTGCGTACGGATTCATGCTATGCTAAAATATTACCAAGTATTTGAATAGGAAGTCGTAATAATATAATAATAATGATTATTATTTTAGTTCTTGTGGAGAAGCTTTAGTGTTTAAATTGTCATTAAAAATGTATGTTACACATGTATGCAAATCTTCGGAATTTTAAATGTACTTCAAGAAATCATTTACATCTACTACCAAAAGTAATAATCGGAATGGTTGCATAATTTCAAAAACAAATGATGAGGAATTCAAGTAGTAAACTATTACATTATTTACATCATATTATGTATTATGTAATGTTGAAACTTCAAGATGACTTTATTTATACTTTACATTTTATTTTTCTCTGGAGGCATTACGCCAAAAACTTAGAGGCAGCATAGCAATACATTAAACACTAAATACTAAATACAAATTGATTTGAAAGCTAAACTAAGTATTTTTGTAGTGTCAATTGATTTGTGTTGTCAATTCAGATTTAAAAGTTTTTGCGAATTACATTTGAAATTTGCACAAAACATGTGTACACATGAAATAAGGCTTTTGGAATACTTTATGTATTCTAGATTGTAGCAGATTTTTGTTTGCTTTAATGTGAAACAAAACACTGTTTACAGAAACTTTTACCATACATTTTAAACTCAAGTGTATGTAGATAGTTGAGTGAATATGACTCTGTTTACTGAAACATAAAAGTGCCTGTGGGAAAAGGACAAGATATGTATGTAGAATGTAGACATTTGAGTTTCGGAAGTGATATGGCGAAAAATGAAAAAGGAGACTCGTTTTTTAGTATTCATTAACAAAAATGTTGGCATGAATTTACTGATAATGTTGGTCTATCTCACTCGCTCTCTCTCTCTCTTTCTGTCTTCTGTCTACTGTATTGTCAAGTTGCTCAAAGGTTGTGACTTGTGACTGCGATTAGCCATCTTGTCACTTGTCACTAAGTAGAAGAGACAGTGTTTGTTGTTTTTGCTGTTCTCTTCATATTTTTTTTTGTTCACAATAGAATCTCCTATAGTTGTTGAGCACGTCTTGGTGGTCAGCTTGAATTTCTTCCACGGGTAACTTGATACAAACTTTGCCTCTTTGCCAATGCTGGTATTACGCAACCGAAACAAGTATCAGGATTATTATTATTATTATTATTTTGGAGACACAAGTACATAAAAAACACAACACAACACACTTTAAAAATTGTCAATACAATGCATAAGACATTTAAGTAAATGGTTTGGATTTTGGATTTTGGAATTGGAATTGGAGCCCTTTGTATAAATGTCACGTAGAACGTAGAACGTAGAATTTCGTTGGTGTACATTGTACACTGTACATTGTACATGCATATCATAAGTATTTTTTACATTTATCCATCCAGTCTGTTTGAAAACAAGAATAATTGTCTAAAGCACTTTGCTTGACGCATCATTTACCAAAATAGGATTGATCTGGAGTCTAGAGATTGATGGAGAGATGTGATCTTGGATCTTGGTCATTCGTCCAAGTGGGTCCAGTCACGTGAATTTAGATTTTGTTGTTGTTCTTTTACACCAGACTATAAAATTCTGATCGTAGATTTCCCACACAACATGCAACATTTCCTGAATCCAGTTTTCATAATATCCTTCGTGGAGTCAACTTGATCATGGGAAATGGGAAAAGATCGTTTTATTATCTTATCTAAATTCATTAGATGTAGAAATAAACGAAAGATACCGTCTAAACACTCTGTGTTCAGCTGTATCATATGCTTAAGTATGTACGATATACTTCCACATTTACAATTTGTAATTAATTAGAAAGCAAGGCAAGCGGCTGATAATCGGTGCAAAGTAATAGTTGATGACTTTTCGGCTCATGAATTCATGCCGTTGCACATACAAAGCATGTACAATGTACAATGTACAATGTGTAAGGTACATTTTCTGTAGATGTATTATGCATATTTTGTTTGACGTATCAGTTATCAGTTTACAACCATACTTGTATGTACCATTCACATATGTATAATTTATCTATCCACATTTATTTATCCCATTTCCCATTACGTATCTATAGATATAGTGATTTTTGGTCCTGCAGTTAAATGTTAAATTGGTGGCAGTAAATCGTTAAAGTGCCTGGAGACTGAAAGTCTATGCCATTTATTTCAAAGTACTTGACTGCCGTTGTATTTCAAAATGTTTATGTGGTGAACGAAAAAGGCATGAGCTTCCATCATTCATCTCTCTTTCTCCCTTTCTCTCCATCTTTCTCTCTCTCACACACACAGACGCAGACACAGACACATCTCACATACAAGCAAAGAATTCCATCTAATCGAGCATCAACTTTGTGTTGACGGCAAGTGATGAGTTGAGGAGTGGCTCTTTCTCTATTTCTTTTTTTCTTTCTTTCTACCTCCCTTTTTATGTGCAATCTCCCGCTCCATGTGTGTGATCGGAGTACTCAATAAATTCTCAAAAAATTTTAAGCAAGGCAAACCGCTCAGGTTTCAGAAACATAATACATAATACATACAACATACAATATTTATTATAGATATTGGAGGTTATAGGTACACTCTTTATGCTCTATTCTCTATTCATGTTTTCCTCACGTTTCCATTATATATTATTATTTATTATGTTATTTAGCCAACTACGCATAGTTAGTTTATTCCAAGTGTTAAACTAATACCATCTGTGATACGTACAATTTCCATTACCAATTATGTTTATTATTATTATGTATCACGCACTGTGTACGGAGTATGCAGAAAAATCCTATTTCCGTTCTAGTTTTTCAAATTTTTGTGGTTGTACTGTATAACATGTGCAAATAAATTTAGGTTACATACAATATACAATACAATCACCAATCACTATAGTATTTTATTTTAGTTTGACTGGATTTTGGTTATTGTGCACGTGTTTTTTTAAATTCAAAGAAAATTGGTATGGACTATATATTCAAATTTTGATGTGAATGTTTTATTACATGATGAAGTTTAGAGAGTTTAGAGAAATGTATCACAAGTCACAAGTCACAAGTAGTTCATTGATTCATGTGTAATTAATATAGATTATAGATATTTCAATGTAGAAAGATTTGATGGAAACAAAAGTAAATAGGAGTGACAGGAGAGGTTCTCGGATTGAAAATTGATTCCCCAACGTCGGCGAACTGAAAAGAGTGCCATGACTAATTGCATTTGGCTCTGTTTGTGTGTTAGTATGAATTGCCTATTGATATTTAATATACATGTCTGTGTAGATTTTGAATTTTTTTTAATGAATTCCAGACTCGTGCTGAGAGTTTTTTGTTTCTTAAGTAGAGACAAAACACGTTTGATCCATCTTTTATTGGATAGCACACAAAACACAAGGCACAAGAGTTTAAGAGTGTGTATAGTTTTTGTTGCTGTTGTTTTGTTTCTCTCCTTCATACTTCATAATGAATTAAGTACACCTGAGTGAGTGATGATAGGAATAATATAATATGTATGCTCAATGCTCAACTAATCCAATCCAATCCAATCAGCAAGGATAATACTAGTATCATAATGCTATGAGTTACAAATTAGTTTTGACATGCTGGAAGAGCAATAGAAAGAAGATTATGTAAGGTAGAGGTCATTTGTCTTCCTCTCTTCTCTTCTTTTTCTTCTTCTTTGTTAAGCACACAGACTAAATTAATTCATAAACGCACCAATAAACCTGTGTTTCACGTCTTTGCATAGTACATGGTACATTGTACTTAGTACTTTGTAGTAATCAAGTAACGATAGGTTATATAAATTGGATGTATACATCATACATTGAGAAAGGACAATTGGTACAAAAAAATACTATAAGCATGTACAATGTACAGCAATCCAATTTGAAATTACAAGTATGTACACAGACATTTTTTATTTTTTATTATTTATTATTTTTATTATGCATATTAAGAAGCTACATTATATATTATGTATTGTGTGATTGTCTCTTCACTATTCACTTGTCGTCATTTTGTATCAGCCACATGTTGATGCTTTCTTAAAAAATGAATCAAATATCAAATACATGAGAAACATCACGGTTGAGTTGCTCGTTAAGGCCATAAATATGTATCAACTTATTGAGCTGTCAACGTACAAGTTTTTTTTCTTCCCTTTCTGACGGTCAGCTGTCGCTTAACCAGGCTCATAACTTAATATCATGACCATACACCATATATCACAGCTTAAAAATGTAAAATGTACTGTGTATTCCACCTCGGGCTGTATAATCAGATCAATAACGATCCTCAAAAATTCAAATCACGACCTAACCTTGTGGACTTGAATTTCAGATTTCAAACTGCGACTGGATCTTTGTTGACGACTTTGGTTTGTATTCAGCATTCAGCATTTATATAAAATAGCACAGTCCAGTTTTTCAATTCACTTTGTTTTATTCTGTAATTTTTTTTTTGCAAATCCATTGTTGACTGACGACTGTCGCAGATAAAACTTTGACAATTTTTGCAATTTCTTTCATCTACTTTTGTTCACCTACGTAGTTTTAGTATGATGTGTAATGTATATGTACTAAATGTGAGCATGACTTGATAATAATAAGTATAGTTAAACTATTCAGCATAAAGTATAATGTATACTGTTTTATAGCTTGTAGTACACTTGAAGATAAGGGAAAGCTGCAAATCAGCTTTATTTTATGTGTTATGCATTATGTAGTACATAGTACATGGTTTGGAAAAAAAATCTATCTTCATCATTTCCTTGCCTTTTGATCCTTTGTATTGTGTATACATATCTACTTGTACATAAATAACATTAATAGTCATGCATTTTGTCCAGATTCGAGATAAAAATGAATAAGCCTGCTATTCAAATACAAAAAGTGACCTTGGTGCATCAAAAATATACAGTATATTATGTAAATGATGTATGCTCTCAACTGCAAACTGCAAATCTTCTCCAACTTTTGAGCATTGAATTTTTATATAATAACACAGAATCTTGTGTGTTTAGTATTTATGCATACATTTAATATTTAATATACTTACTGCAGTATGTATTTTAAAGAGAAAAGATACCAAAAAACATGTAATTGCTAAAGGCTGAAAGCTGAAATGTACATATGGGAAGGAGAATATCTTATGAAAATAAGTAAAAGGCATTCCTCATTTTAATATTATATGTATTATGTACATAACAGGACAAAGTCTACAATTTTGTCGGTAGACGATTAACCCTTTGTGTCTTTACATAGTGATAATTATGAGGAATTTTGAGTATTAAAATCTGCTGCTGACTATACATAGAACTCACTTTTACGTTTTTGTACATAAAAGCGCTATTAGTTCAAGCGAGTCGAATTTTGTATGTTGTTTGTTGTATGTAGCACTATTCACAATGTTCATACCTTATTCACACATACACATGTTGGAGTCATCAAGTTTGGGAAGCACTTTAAAAGGTAAATAGCAATTAATGCTGGATTATAAACATCACGGTGAATGTATTATGTCTGTAGTTTGTACATTGTACAATGTACACTTTACGTCTCCCCTGTCGTACTTGGTACGTACTTTGTACCGGAGCGCTTGACAGCTATTCATTAACTTCACAACCCCTCATAACATTTCTGTTCAACGTGTTTGTCAAATTTTTTGAGGGGTTAGCTGCTTTTCTTGTTTTTTTTCTTTATTAAACTCTTTGTAACTTTTTTTTTCATTCTAGTTTTTGGTTTTTGGTTTGGATTACTAAATAAATAGATTGGAAGCCTGAAAATAGAGATTACACGTTTCAAACTTTTTTCTTTGTTTTTTACGAGTGATGATGTTTGGTCGATAGTTGAACCATGAGGAATTAACAAAGTTACCCACTAATTAAACACCAATAAATAACATTTTATTGAACTAGTCCAGCCTCAATCAGCCATGGACTATGGAAATGGTTTTGAGTAGGAGAATTCAACTTTTCTTGACCAAGAAAACTTAGCATACTACAGCATTGTCATAAATACAACTGTATAGAAAATAGACATAGGAAAAAGTGTTTATGATATTATGCTACTTTATTCTCATGGATGAAAAACCTGAAGCTCTTTTCCATTTTTGTCATGCTAATTATTCTTAATTGTAAATCGTAATCAGAGATTGTGTATTTCAGCTTTCAGTACAGTATACAGTGTAGTGCGTAAATGTAGAGTTTATAACAACAAGTACTTAAAAAGATTGCTAGAATCAGCATTATATTCATTATACCAATACTGAATGGAGTTTAAAGTCATCAGTCATCTTTGCCACAACACTTGTACTTTCTACTATCAACTATATTTTAGACATATATATATATATCTATAGAAGTTCAAGTACTGTGGCAAAGATGACTTAAATTTTTTTATGGGCGGTGTAAGATTTGTATTTGTAAAAATTTATGAGACTCTTCGTCATCTCACAAGCAGTATATGATTATTATTATTCAAATGAAATGGGCTTTAATATATGATTATTTATGAGTTCCCTTATAACTTATAACATAATACAATATTACATCATGGTCCTAACACATTACATATTACATACGCACTGTAGATTGTACTCTGTACACACGGATTGAAAACGATCATGGTAATATTGTTTCTCCAGTTGCTGGTATTGTTAGCATGACCAGCAAGAAAAAAGTACATCGTTCTCGCCCCAATGATTATCACTTGTAGAACCTTGAGCCTTGAGGCTTATTTTGAATATTGAATATGATGGCAAGTATCAAGTACAGTATATAGAGTATAGAGTGTAGCTGGAAGATTAATAGTTGTCCTTATAACTCAGTCCTAATTAAAAATTAAATCTCTCAGATTTAACTTTTTATACACATAAGTCAAAGTTTAATTTCCAGCTTGTTAGTATACTAACAAATGCATGTATAATCTATACACTATAGTACATCCGCTTTTTATATGCAGAGATTTATATCTAAAATTGAGAAGAATGTGAATATAATATACATGAATTATGTTGTATTAACTATTCTCCGTAGTTCGTCATGTACTTGCTGGATTTTTTTCCAAGTCAAATGACAACACACCAGTAAAAAAACATAACTACCGTTGTCTGTCTAAGCACAACATAAAAGGTGTATCGTCTGCAGAACATGGCACGTTTTGCGGCAAATCTCCAAAGAAAGATATTTTGTTTACAACTTCAATTGTCATGTGTCATGTGTATGGTTTTTACCAGTGAATTTTCACTCCAATAGTTTTTATCGTGGATCTAAATGGGTCATCAGTATAAGTAAAGTACTAGTAGAAGTAAGAGTATTTTGAATGTTCAAGCTAAAACTTTATTGTTTGTATTATGCGCATATGTACATACTATTATGTGTTTAAAAAAGCAGAGGAGACAAAGGGTAATATAATATAATATATATTATGTTAATGTAGTTTATTTTGTACTTTGTTCTTATTTTATGAGTTTCGGTAGTCGGTATTACGTAGTACGTCTTTCTTTCTGTGGTTTTCATCATAGACATGTGTATTTACCACTTACACACGTATAAGATTATGTTCCTTGGTTTCTTTACTTACCTACCTTAGAAATTCACAGGAGCAGAACGGCTTATACATTTTTTATTCTAGCAAGGCCAAACTGAAGACTTTGTGATTGTATAAGTAATTGCTATGTTTTTTCACCAGTTCAGTTGAACTAGTTGTAAAACAAGAGTAAGAAAGATCAGCATTAGTAAGCAAGTATTCAGTATTCACTACTTGACTTGATGAAGAAATGTAAAGATTCTTTAAACTTGCTACACGAAATACATAATCATCGTAAAAGTAATGTTAGTAGTAAGTAGTAAATATGACAACCAGGTTCAAAGAGAAATGAAAGAAAAAGCGAAATGTTTACTCTGACTCACTTTTGACTTTTGAGTTTTGAGCTCTGAAGGAAGGACAGAGAGAGAAAGAAGAAAAAAAAGAGGCAAAGGTAGCCAAAGTAATTCTTGATCACTTGCATAATAATACATATTTTATGTAAATTTCACTTTTTTCCATTTTGGTGCTATTCCTTCCTCTTCAGGATTTTTTAAAATAAGAAGAACATCTATCAAAGCTCATCATCTTCTGTGTACAGATTTATCATATACTATGTGTACTGTGTGCTGTGTTTTGTAAGAATATGGAACACGAACTGTGTATAGCTCAGCTTTTATTTAATAATAATAATAATACTGTAGTTTTAATCTCCACCTTTTTAGTCAGCGACTGGAGTTTATACTTTACACACGTATTCCGTATTCTCATTAGTAGTAAGACTGTACCACACATGATATAACATATACGGTCGATTCTCCTTAGTATTGTACACACTTATGATTACTTGAGTGTACAAAGTTCTGATAGCATATACTTGCAGAATACAGAAGCAGAGTATACATAATATTGAGATTATGATGATGAAGATGCTGATGATTTTTTGAGATGAGGTTCAGGATGAATTTGAGCGAAGCACAAAACTCAAGACTCAAAACTCAAGACTCAAAGCTCAAAGCCAAGGTTGAATATTATATTATGTTACATCTTACAACATTATGTTTTACATTTAGTTATGACTGGCGAAATACTGTTGGTTTGTTGTTGCGCCTTGTCTTGTTTGTGTAGAGTGGAGAGTGTAGAGACTAGAAACTAGAAACCGAGATCGCCTGAGCACATATGAATATGTGTGTCTGTTTTATTTTATGAGTTATAAAAATTGTCTTGAGTTTTTTTTTCATTTTCCTCCTCTTCCACTCATACACTCATACACACACACACATATTCATAAAGAAGTATTATACACACGTACGATAACAACAAGCCAAAAGAGACGGAAAAGCTCAAAATCAAAAAACTATCAGTGAACGAGGAACAGGAGAAAAACAAGTACAAGAAATACAAGAAGAAAAAGAAAAAGAAAAGGGCAAAGAAAGTTTGTTAAAGTTGACTCGGGTTGAATGAAGAGCTCAAGGAAAATTTTGGCAGGTTGCCTCGTCTCTTGCGTTGTGTGTTGTCGTTGCCTTGATTTTAAAATTGACTCCATTATTCATTACACTTACCTCTCAAGTCTCAAGTCTCAAGTTGGACTTGTAAAATTTACACTATGAATTGAAAATTTACAATCAAGTCTTTAGTGAAATGTCGTCCAAAAACTGTTTGAAAAGTGTTTTCTCTGTTCCTTGTCGAGTTTCTAGTGTTTAGCGTTTAGAGTTTAGAAAATAAAAGAGAGAGAGAGGGACAAATAAAAATGATTGTAATAAAATATTAATCCTAAAATTATTTTTAACCTTAAAAACAGACAGAGCCATTGTCTTGTCTTGTATAAAAATTAATTTGTAATAAATGCGTGTGCTGTCAAGTATGGAATGAGCTAAACTTTGTACAAGAAGATTTCCATGGAGTCACTTTCATTCTCCGTTTCCCTAGTTTTTTCTCCATCTGTCGAAATGACAGAAATTAATTGCTGTACGACAAATGACAATGTGTGTGTGTAGCGTGTAGTGTGTACACGTCGTATGTCGTGTGTCGTATGTGTGTGTGGATGTTGTACGTGCAACGTGTAATGTGTAATGTGCTCTAGCTTGTTGGTTTACTAATGGGCATACATAATACAGAAACATGCATACATATGCATACATAATATACATCTGTCAGAATTCACAATTCAGAAACTACCAAATTTTCTTATGCAGAGAATAGAGGACGGGAAAGAAATGTCGTTACAGAAATTGTTCTGACTAACTCTATAGGCAATTTGTGGTGATTTGATTTGATTGTGCGTCGATAAACAGAATATAGATGTACCTACATTTACAATGTTCAATGTGCAATGCTCAATGTGAATACTTCATATGAAAAAAAAACAAAGAAGAGAAGAACATACATTTTGGAAAAAAAATGTGTACGGATGTCTCGTATAAACAAGTATTTTCAGTGTCTTCAGTCTTCAATTTTAGTTAAAAAAGTGACATAAACTCAAGAAAATCTATTCTTGTTTTGAGTGGTATTGTCATTGACTCCAGTAAAAAGGGAATGATATTGAAAAGAGGGTGAATCTTCAAGTTGTGTAAAAACTAAAAAAACCAAGATGAAGATGATACAGTCAACTGCTAAAAGTATGTATGGTAGCTTTTGTATTTTGTACATGTGTACGCGTGTACATGTGTATTTATATCTCGTCAAAATATTTATTGTCTGTTCAACAGCACTTGACTTTTTTGGGTAAATGAGTGTGGTGTTTGTGGTTATTGCATGTAATAGATTTGGACGTCAGCTTTATGCTACATTTTCTCTATGGTTTCTTGTTATTAGCAATGTTATGCCTACTGATACCACAATAATAATAATAATAAAAGATACAAGTATAAGAAGGAAAGAAGAAAAAAAGACACAGATTATGCAAGTGGAAATGTAGAAATGTGATTCGTCTAAAGTATTATGCTCGATGTATTTTGGTATATTCTGTTCTCTAATTTATCTTTAAGAATTGAGACTTTTGGATTGAAATTGAAAATTACCTACCTCCGAGTTCAGTGGGGAATGAAGAAAAAAGAAAAAAGTGGGAAGATTTTGTTATAGGTTACTTTGGTTGGGGTTTCCTCGTTGATAGTTATGGCTTTACTTATTCTCTCTCTCTTGCTTATTGAATACTCGGTAGTCAGTACTCTTTACTCTGCACTCTGTATTCTGTATTCTGTGTTTCGTGTAAAATAACGGGAAGGAAATGAAAGACGGAGCAAACCCGAGAGAAAGAACGAGAGAGTGAGAGAGACTGAGAAAAGGAAAGAAAGAGTGTCGATCAGGAAGCTAAAATTAGCCTTGGCCCATCTACGTAAAAATAGATTTCATTTTCTTTCGTTCGGTTACGAAATTCGTAAATGTGAGTACGGCTTAACGTAACGTAATGTAATTTAACTTGGAGTAACGTCTTCGTCTCCTTCTTGTTCTAAAACACTATAGTACAAATACAAGTACAAATGCAAGTAAAAGGGAATAAGAAGTAGTAAAGTAGTAGACTAGTAGACAGTTGTAAACTGTAGACGGGAAGCGGAGAGTGAGAAAAGGTACGGAAAAAATCATTTCCGAGAAACCCAACTTCAGTTCCTCTAATTTTCTCTTTGGTTAAGGTGCTCTATTAATTTCTCTTGTAGCTGGAAAATATCTGTAGAAAAT
Source organism: Sminthurinus signatus (assembly GCA_019776565.1). Taxonomy (NCBI): domain Eukaryota; kingdom Metazoa; phylum Arthropoda; class Collembola; order Symphypleona; family Katiannidae; genus Sminthurinus; species Sminthurinus signatus. The sequence goes on along the minus strand of JABASP010002058.1, from coordinate 4,083 downwards.
TATAACTAATTTATATTCAGTTTTTAGCCCGGGATTAAAGTCACAAACGACAGCACGTTCTTCATTGGTTCATACAATAAAATTGGAATTCTTAATTGAAAGTGTGGAAATCCAATAGGAAGTTCATCTGCCTCTAAAAAATTGCAAGCACAGCCAACTTTTTCAGTTTTCAGCTCACTTTAGTTTTCTTTGACAGTTGTTGTCTACAAGAAATTTCAAGTGATTGAATCAAAGTGCCTCTGTTTTACTTTATATAACTTGTAATTCATTTCGCCCGTCACACAAATTGATTTATAATCCTTCTCTTTATCGTTTTATCTCACTTTTAATTTCTAATCTCAGCTCTCTTTCTTCGTTTTTTTTTAAAAAAAAAACTGGAATTATATATTATTCATTATTCAATTTCATTCCATTTTTATCTTTGATAATTTATCTCTATAATCTCCGTAATTAATCTTCTTTCTGAAATTGTTTTACACAAACATTTGAATTCAGCCATTTAAAGATTTTAAATTAATACTTGATCATTGATGTTTGAACGTAATCGAACGTAGTTGAACCAGTTTACCTCATGGTCAGGTGTCAGGTGAATACATTACACATTACACTAATACTACAAACTCCACGATACAAGATACAAGATCAATCCATACTTTTTGCACGTGTATTTATTTCCACGTACTTATCCATCATTTGTATGTGAAGTCACGTTGAGTGTTGAGCTGTTCACCGTATATCTATGTATACACATGCAAAAGGGTAGCTGAGGAATGACTATCATTATTACTGTTGCAAATTATTGTACAAGTCAAATGTTTAATGTATAAACTTGCTAAATAAATCATTCCAGTTCATTTTAACAGGGTATCATTATCATATTATTTTTATTACACATTACATTGTACAATTTGATCTTATTGGTAGTTGTTTTTGTACATAATTTGTAAAAAATCTAGTTTTTTTTAATATTACAACTATCATTATTTTGATTGATTTTGATTGCTACCATTATCTTTTGTAGAATCTCGCAGTATTATTTAGTGTGAAAAACACAGAAAGCTATAGGTATCAAAAATATACTTATCGATAGGTTTAGAATTTAGAATAAAACAAATAATTTTTCTCATGTGTATAAGGTATAAGGAAATCTAGTAGATCAACATTTGGAGTTATAACTGATCAGAATCATACCTTTTTTGACGTTTTGACGCTGTGTGTTCTGTATTTTGTATTTGAACGCGTGTAACAAAGTTGCGTGACTCAAACCAATTTGATTCTTCTTCTATTTTTGCAGTGAGGTTTTATTTGAATAATACGCAAGGAATAAAGGATTTGATTACCTTCCTTTTACTTTTTATTCTTAATGCTTTTGCATTTAAGTGGAAAGGTTTTTCTACTTGATTTCGTTGATAGGTTTCAATTTTAAGAGGAAGAAATAGTTCTAGTAAGTTAATTTTTTTGCAGTTCACCAGAACGGTTGCATTGTATAAAACTTTATGGTAAATGCTCAATACTCAATACTCTAGGTGAATATAAAAATAGGTTGAAACTTGATATTTCTCTAGTTTCTAGTCTACAGTTCTTTTTCATTTTATTTATTCCATGTGGATTTTTATTACAGTTTATTTATTCATGATCATGAATTCAAAATGAAGTAAAACGTACATGTGTATTATTTTTAGACGATTCGTAGAAGCATGTTCGAAATGAGTAACAAAATAATTTGTATTTAAAGTAAAGCTCGAGAGTAAACAAAAACAGTTTGTTTCTTGTCATTGTATCGTAAATTCCTGTCCATTTGAACGATGAATGGCTGATTCAATAATAATAATTATTATTATTATTATTCTTATCGTTGTTAGGATTGCCTATAAGCAAGTCTAAGTTTAAAGGTGTACAGTGGAAATAAATACATAGTGACAATTAGTGGAACTTAAAGTGTTTAATGTCTTAATTTATTAAATTACCTTGTCTCTGTCTACTCTGTGTTATAGCACATTCGGTGACGATCTGAAAGAATAGTTGACATTAAACAAAAGAACCACGTGTTGAAAGTTGGAGTGAATCGGCAACTTTATAACTTGACATCAACTTTTCACCGTGTGTCTGTGTTTATATGTTTATGTTTATTGGTGTATGTGAAAGACGGGAAGTTTCTTGAAGAGAGAAAGAGGATAAAGATATTATATTATATAAAAAGTACAAGTACCTAATATCTAATATAAAGTTATAATAAAAAGTTCCCTCTCTCTACATTCAATTAAAGTGAACTGATTGTGAGTGATATCAGGATTTATTTATTTTCTCTCGACTTTCAATCCTCAACTTTGCTTTCTCGATTCTTGATTTTCGATTGGCAAGTAAAAAAATGCCAGTCACACATTTGAATCTGATGATTGGACCAAGTGGCAGTGGGAATACACCCAAACCTGGTATGCCAAACAAACAATTGAACTATTATAAACGTGCATGTACTTTTCCAACTAAGTTTTAAGCTACTAACTACTAATACTACACACGAAATCCAGTATGTGTGTTGATGCTGATACTCGATACTTAATTCTTAATTATTGTTGTCTATACATATCCTAGTATATAATACATAATACAAAGTAGAGAGTAGAAAATGAATGAGAATATCATTAACATGTAGTATTAAAAATCAGGTTGTAAAACATATAATATCTACATATGTCCAGGCTTCCTTAAACTCCATGTAAAAAGTAAAAAGTTAAAAGAACTTTTGTTTGGAAACAAACATCATTCTGTTGTTTCGATCATCTTCCATCTTCTCAATTTGAGTCCATTATTACAACTTGAAACATTAGCAATAAGAAATGTCCATGAGTCTTCCAAGCTCTAAACAACAGTCTTATTGTTTTTTCATGAGTATTAAAGTCCCTGTTGTACAAGATTAGGATTTAGGATATACACATTACACATGGAAATTCACATTCAAAAGATCACCATGTCAGTTGTCAGTTTCCTGTATGAATGTGTAATGTCTCATGTGTACACAAGGAAGGTCATTACGTTTGACAGTACTCTATTTAATAGACTTTCATCCCATCGTCTTCCCTCTCAAAACTCCCAAGTATCTACAGTCTACAGACTAAAAACAGAGGGAAAAAGAAACATATTATGCATACATGTACTTTGTACTTTGTGCATGTGTGCTTGTTTTTGTTCAGAAGAGGTTTGTATTCTAAATGACTGTGTAGTGACACAATACGTTGCAGTTAATTGCTTGTAACTTGTGGGGGAGGGATGCCGATTCCGATTCCGAATCGAGTAGACTAGACTAGAGTGGAGTGAAGTGGAGAAGGAAGATACCGAAAGATACATAGGGAGAAAAATAGAGAAGGCTTCATATTATTTCAGGATCCATGTTGACACAACAACTATTTCAACGCAGTACACAGAGCATGCATACAAATAGTACACGGAGAGTAGGGGGAAATCAAGGCATAGCATATATTTATATGTATAATATGTACAGTAGGTGCATACTGCACACTGTATACTTGTTTGTATTTGGGAAGTGACACCACCCTGGAAAATTTATTGAATGTCTAAGTTTAAAGTACCTATGAACATCCTCTCCATCACCGTTCCTGTCCTGTCATATAATATTATACTCGTTCAACATTCAACCTGTGAGGATGTAATAGATAAATAGCTGGATAGCTTTTTGTAATAAGCACAAGATGTGCTTGAATTTATATTACATTATCATTATTATCAGTATTAGTATTATTATTATTATTATTTCCCGTTCCATACAAACTACACTACATAATACACAGTACACAGTTGGAGTCACACACAAGATACGGGGATGACCAGAATAGGGCAAAAGTCATCATAAATTGGAATTGCTTTGATATGTTGAATCTTCACAGATAAATCCAGGCATGTAGTTGTAGTTGCTTCCTTGCATACTGTATACCGTAGAGAGCCCTAATACTGTACAGGTGTCCTAATACTGTACATTTAATTTTAAGAAAACTGTGATAGTTAGAAGCCTAAATTTTTTTGTCTGATCAGGGTTTGTCAATTGCTGATCAGACAAACAATTGTAGG
>JABASP010002057.1:0-23086 GCA_019776565.1 Sminthurinus signatus | reverse complement strand
AAGTCTCTCATTTCTCTGTCATTAGTCATTAGACACATGCCTATATAAAAGTACCTACTTTAATATAATATAATATATATAATATACGTACTACTTAAATAATAAATAATTACTATAGTTGTAATTAGTCAGATTATATTATGATTGATATATATATTATATATATATATAGAATTCATTACTCCTTTTCTTTTATTAAATAAGTACAGATAAAATATCGATGAGAGAGTAGATGATATAGATATTTTCCACAAACAAATAAGTAATCCTATGATATAGTATTATAGTTCCTATATATTTACCATTATATGATCATGATTATTATTATTATTATTTTTGTATACACACACTCCTCATTAATAGCTACTTTTTTTGTAACTATTTCATAGCCATGTGTTTACTCTTTTTTTTTTGTAAAAAAAACACAAAAAATCTTGCAACTTTTTTATGTAACCTGTGCGGCAATCTAATGACAATAGAAATTTATTTAGTTGGAAAGGTCAAAGGTTTTTAAAGTTTAAGTTGATCTTTGAAAAGAATAAAAAAAAAATTCAAAGTGCTGTAAAAATATTAATATTTAATTTGACACATTTCACATGATAAATGTTAAATGCTCCAACTTTTGTATCATGATCTACATACTCCAAAGTACAAACTACCTAAAGTAAAAAATTAAAATAGCCGAGGGATCATGATTCATTTAAAGTTGAAAGCTGTCCAACTAATTGTGAGTAACAGTAATTCATGTTAAAATGGAGAAGAGTGTATAGAGTGGAGTAGATGATGATTACTCTGTATGCTGTGTGTATGTATAATATATTATGTATTGGATACTTTGACAAATTTTCAAGTGTACTAAACAGTGTATAAAATATCTGTGAGGCTGAGGAAAGAAGAAGATGCATATTTACTACACATCACACCACTCGACTTACACACTTACACATCCTCACAATGACAAGCCAAACCAAACGTACATAATTATGATTGTGAAATTTAGAATTTAGACAGGCCAACGTGATAAAGAAACATCTATCCAAAATAATATTATTATATGCTCCTCGAGCACTCGAGAATCATTTAATACGCAGTAATTTTTTTCTTTCCCATCAACTAACACTGTATATAACTTTTTTCAAAAGTTTCTAATCAATTCATACACATTGTATTATCATTATTTATTAGTGAGGACATTATATTTTATATTATTACATTAGTATGATGTATGTTACGACTTGTTCTCTCTCTCTGCCTCTCTCTATTCTATTCTATTCCATCCTGTTGCACGACAATAATATTCTACTACATACTTGATGCTTGAATACTTTAGGTCAAAGTAACTAAGAAAGTATTTAATGGTTTAATGTATGGTATTTGATTTTGTATGGAATGAGAGCTGCAATAGGTAGTGAGTGAGTGTAGTAATCTTTTGTCGTGTGGACAGAGAAATGCCATTCGATTTTGAAATGGAGTTGACAAAGTATACGTATACCTATTATTATTGTTATTGCTGAAGGGTGCCGATAAATCCAAATTGAATCCAGTCGATTGCCATCTTGTCATCTATATCTCACATCTTTGTATATAAAGCAGTAAGTAAGTAAACTGTACATAAAGTATAAAGTGTCAATAATATAGTAAATAAGTATCTACTTTTAATTGTGTGTCCCACCTCTCCTTTACATCCTACATACATGCTCCTTTTGCACACATTCTACTTGAGTCAACACAACAAGTCAAACCAAGTCAATAAATAAATACACACACTCGTACTCTGTACATCACATAAATACATATTGTTATTATTATTATTACAATTTACAATAGACACATCAGAGACACTATAATAATAATAATTATTATTATACTATTCAATCATTTACAACTCCACTCCACTCTTCTCAACTGCAGCATATTTGGATTTCTAGTTTACTCTAGACTTCCAATTAAGAGGAATTGACTCTCAGTCATTAAATTAAGTAAATAATCAAACCAATCACTAAAAGCAAATCTCATTGAACACAATACTTACGTGAAAATACGTTTACTTTGTCTTTGTGTTCCTTCTCAATTGTCTCAACCGTCTCAGTATCAACTTCAAAAGATACAACAAACTAATAAAACCCGACTGTGTGTGTGCTTGTGATGCCGTCATGTGCTAAAATAGGTACTTTCTCTTTTCTCCAACCTCCAAAGAAATGGAAACAACAGCATTTATGTTTAATGTGGCCACATAAAATCCAAATTACTTCTTTGCAATGTTAATTTAGTTAATTTAGGATTTTTGCAATAAAACTGGAGTTTGTTTTTTGATTTAGGTACAGTAAGTGTAGAATTTTACTTACTGGTTGATTACAATGTTTTTTGGGAGCTTTAAGGACAATATTTAAAGATTGCCTCGAATTAGTTTTTTTCTTTTTTTTGAAATAACTTGAGCCTGGAGGTCACTTTTTTCTTTTTCAGTTCGTTCCTTATTTGCAGAATTTTATAAAGGCATCATTCCTAACCTGATAAAATCCAGTTGAAGTTTTGATATTGAGCCAATAATGAAGGTTGGATACGATTTTTTTCAGCAAGACGCTAATATTTCTTCGAGCATTTTGACCGGCGTTTTTACTTGTACTATAATTATTATAATAGATTATGGCTGCACCTTTTTTCTAGATCCACATTCGGTACTAGTACGATGAAGTCGAGACACAAGACAAGAAAGACAAGAAAATCTTGTTATTTTAGTTCATATGTTTTATATTTATTTATGGTCCTTAAATTAAAAGTAGTAATAATCACAGGGTACCGAAACTGTTCAAATTGGTAGTACGCAAATAAAACTTTATGGTGACTTTGAATTTCCTGAACTAACTGTAACAACTAGTAACTAAAAAATACTCTGTAACACAACATTAATTAGTATTCAGTATTCTGCACTGTCAATAATTATTGTAATTGTAATAGTAATTATAATTTGTAGTATGAAGCGGTCATTAAAAAGTAGAACCAAAATTTTGGGCAATTATTTACAATGAGCCTAAGTAAAATATAAAATAGACTTCTATAATTCGTATGTCGTATTTGTCTTGTACACAAATGTACAGTTGACAGTGCAAACCAGGTTTTAATTAATTAATTGTTAGCGGATTATGCAACCGTCGGTCACTCATCACACAGTCAACTCGTGGTTTCATCAGTCTCCTCTTCATCTAATTGATGTATTATGCATTATGCACTTTATACTCAAGCCAGTCAATTCAACTGGCAGTTCATAAAAGTCTTTCTTGATGAGTAAAGAGTTTTGCACGGAAAACTTATTTTATCTAGAAAAGTGAGAGGAAAAGGAGATTTTTTTTTAGATCAAACTAGACTTTAGACTTTGATTTGTTCTGCTGCAGAGCTTTTACTTGTTTTAGTTTTTTATGAATAAAGATGAATTTTCCCAAGACCCAATGAGCTTTTTTGTGTGCCTCGAGGGAGTCGAGTGTCGAGTGGGTTGGAGAAATTCAATTACCTTTTGATATGTCATACTAGAGTGAATTTAATACTTGTTGATGTTTCATGAGTCATCAGTATTTTCTGTTTTGTATTGTTTTGTTTTGGTACGGTATGTACATGTTATATGACCGTTTCCGGTTCTGTCAATTCAATCCAATATCCAATCCAGTTATGAGCTGCATCCGTTTGGCACAAATTTCTATTTTATATTCCTAATACTTACAACTTACAACTGCTTATTGAATATAAATATTGTGCGCTGTACATTACACATTATACAACCGTATTGTTTTTTTGTACTTTTGTACTAACGTACAAAATGTACACAGTTGTTATCTAAAAATACATAATGTGTAGGAAATGAGAATTTTTTGCATTAAAAAGTATCATGTCCCATTGTCTGAATCAAAAGTATCAAATATCAAGAGCCGGCAGCCGGCAGCGTCTCCAATACAATTCAATAATATGTACTTAATACAGGAACAAATTTTTGATAAATGATGATCAACATGATGTTGATGCTGTATTTAGTTGGCACAACCCCCAATCTCACTGATTGATTAGTCAAGTAAGTTTGCTTGTCCTCCTCCGGGAAGTCGCTACCGTCTCTTATCAAGTCATTAATTATCATTGTTGTGCAAGCAAATAAAGAGTTTTTTCGTTCTCTGTGTTAGTTGTTGGTTTGCGTGTGTGTGTGTGTGTGTGTGTGTCTTTTTAGGAGCGGTTAGTTGCCGACAAGATGATCAATGATCAAAAGGGCCAGGTACAATGTACGTTGCACATACAGTACAATACATGTAATTATCATGTGTCCTGTGTCCAATGTTGAAATGATGATAGGGTAGTTGATTTGTTTCCGCTGAGGTTGAAATTTAACCAAGTCTCATTTTTTATAACATGTTTAAATTTAAAGTTTTTATATGTTTTCCCTTGGTATCATAAATTTAGGTGTCAAATGTATTTAAAATTTCTGCTCGTTCATCCCCCCACCCCGACCACCATTTCCTTTCTTTTCCTTTGGGTGATTGATTGAAACATCCTTCATTGAAACAATTGAATTTTGAACCAGCCTAAATTACTTAGCTACCCTGCGTTTCTTTACCGTTACCCCTTACTTTTGCCTTGACTTTGGCTTCGGCTTCGCGGCTTTGGTATAATCATTTGGTAACTAATAGCTACAACATTACATCAAATCAAGTCACAATGTCACAATGAGATCTTTGAATTATTATTAGGAAGGGCAACGGGCAATCCCAAGTAGAATTATAATGTAATGATGACAACAGCTAGTTGAGAGGAAAAGAATAAACCGGTAACCGGTATTCCTTCTGCCTTCTGACTTTTGCTGTATTGAGTATTCAATATTGCAGGATCAACAGTGAAAAAAATGCTTTCTTTATCTTTCTACTTTCTACTCATCAAATTGATGACGGATGAGCGTAATGGGTTTTTGGTGGTGACGGTGCGTGTTTAAACAGGAGATTAGTGATTTGTCTTAATCGTCAGTTGGTAGCCTTTTATTTGTCACTTGTCCAAAAAGCTATGCTAAATGTCCCATGACCGAGCAAACATGATACATGATGAAGACGAGTGGAAAATTTCCAAGTTCTTCCTCAAATACGGGCATTGAACATTGAATATTGAATAAATGTAGGCTCTAGAAATTTAACAAAGAGGACATTTCTTTTTTCGGTACAACATTTAAGTTTATTAAAAACATGTCCAATCTCTATCATTTTCCCAGTTTCATAAAATCACAAACTTTTTACTGATAAAAAATCAAAAGGCTATTCCTATTTTGTAGTTTTTGAATGGTAAAGTAGGTTGCGATTGACTTATGAAATGAATATTTTAATGTTAGACTTTAGACTTTAGACAGTGCAGTTCAGCTGAGTGGATATTGAATTGGATAAAAGATAAAACTGACCTTAGCGTTAATTAAAGTTGCATCACGGATTTAATCTTTGATCAAATGTTGTTCAAAGGAGTTGAGTCGAGGGGAAAGGCGAAATAGACTTGAAATCAGACGGATGCGATTAGTGATTTTGGATTGGGAAATTCGCCACAAGCCGATCCCAGTGCACCAACATCCGATACATGTGCCTCATAATTGAATTGAATCGGATTATGTAATCAAGTTGATCGAGGGTCAATCAAAAAACAAAAGTATCTTTCATTGTGAAGAAATCTCCAATGTCCAAAAGTACCTGATGCAACGAATTCAAATTACAAACTTCAATGTATGCAACACATGTACAGTCTACACTTTTCACATGTACTGGCAAATGAATGACGGAATCATTAGGTGAAACTCACCGGTTAATAGTTAAAATGTACACATAGTCGACAGCTTTGTTCTCCTTATCGTCTTTAGTCTTTGTCTTTGTTTTTGCTACCATACTTTTTTTACTGCTTGCAAATAAATTAGGGGAAAAACGGGTTCAAGATGTTGTAACGATGAATGATAAATGATATGAAAGATTTGTATTGCTATCATTGTTGAGATTCAAGTATTGGGTATTTGGTTTTGGCGTAATGATTAATGATTGAGCATCAGCATGATGATGATTGTTATCAGTTATCAGAGGGTAAAAAAATAGTAGGGATATTGACATAATATGGTAAACAAGTGGTACAAGATAATTATTGGTTGTTGAGGGGTGACCCCCAGCACAAGTTGAACACGCTCAAAACTGTCATTTGGACACTACACACACACACTCACTCACTCACGTAGACAGTGCGAGAGAGGGAGAAAGAGAGAGGGCGAAAGAGAGAGGGAGGGAGAGGGACGCTCCATTAGGGCCTGTACTCACGGATGGGAATCCATCCTCGAGGACGCACACACAGAATCCTCAATTTTTTTAGCCACACGACATGTGAAATACGGAGAGGAATTAACTTGTTCCTTCTTTTTGTTCCTTGCTGGTTGATAGTTGGTCAGAATGGGTTCCGCTGCAACGATTTGCACGCTCGTATTTGTGAGCTTGGCCACGGGTGCTTTCTCCGCAGCCATCGAAGAAAATTCTCTTGTGCACAACGGCGGTTCTCAAGACTGGCCTCAACATTCCCAGCTTAGTAAAAGAAATGCTGTTCAACTTTGTGGTAAGTACAATTCACTAAAATTATCATTTTTCTATCATTCTTTATAAAATCTTTGCCCAAAAAATTGCCATAAAAATGATAAATAGTTGTGTACTGCAAACTGTAAACCCCTCTAATATTTTTCTGTCATCTCTTGTCCGTCCCTTCACCACAGGTTCTCGTCTCGTCGAAGCAGTCAGGAATTTGTGCAAAGGAGGGTTTTTTACTGGATATCATCGTCGATCGGATGTCACAGGTGAGTTTGCCTTTATCGAAATTATTTTTACCTTCTTTCACTCTCTTTCTTTGACCGTTTTTACTTTTTACTTTTGACCGGCAATAAATCTTCATAGTTCAGAGATCAGAGCGTTTTGAATTTTGAATCTACGAGGTTTTTTTAGTCTTTAGCCTTTGTTGAATGGAATAGCGATTTTTGTACAGAAAATAGAAAGAGTAAAACTGGAAAATTGACTAGTTAGCCAAGGGAAAGGACTGATAATTTACATAACATACTGAAACTAGAGTATGTAGAGAAATGAACGTAGGTTTAAAATGTCAAAGGTGCCACGGAATTCATCTGCATAATAATTTCTATGTTATCGTATTTTTACCTTTTATTTATTTCGTATCTTGATTCAGGAAAATATTTTTTTGTGTATGAACTGTTTACAATTTAGAAATTACAAAAGGTGCATTTCATAAGACTTGATTCATAAAAAATTACAATTTTTTTAAGTTTTTGAGCTTCATTTTTTTACTGTGAGTTGTGTTGAAGGGTTGTGGGGTCATTAAATTCATTAACTGGTAAACCCTCGTTTTCAACATGCACAATGTACCGACACGAAAACAAACAGATGGTTGACGTTTGACGATCCGAGGTTCAGTAAACGGTAAAAAAAGTAAATCGGAGTAGAAACTTTTCTTGTCTTTTGCTTCATGTTTAATGACATTTAAAACGTAAAAAGTCAAAGTGGAAAGGACTGTTTACTCGAAACTCGAACGCTCACAACTTGCGAGAGACTTCCAAGTCTTCCAATTTTTGAACAAACGTAATTTCATGAGACTATTGAGCATTGAGCATACTTAGCTTTTTTCGAGTATGTATATTTGATAGTCGATCTTTGATATTCTCGGTACTGGATTTGTTATTAACTATACAAAGTTTTGTTCATCACATTTTTTAGAGTTTACGTGTAAATTGTAAATAGTTTTGTGTTTCAGTGAAAACTGAAAACGGACATAATATGAGGATATTTTTCTTGTCTTATCAAGACAAAATGGACCAAGTCTATTTTTATTAATATGTAAATAAAAGTTGATAGCTGGGATGGATGGATAGACATTAGACATGTTAGGAAAAAAAGGGAATGGTTCAAAAATAGCTGGAAAATTGAAATGGTTTTGATGTGATTTGAATTTTTTAATCATTTTGTTTGTCATGTTATGTTTCACTCGTATTGAGGATTGAGAATTGAGATGCTGACGGCGATAGGGGACTGTAGTTTGTAGTTTGTAGCTCGTAAATAGTTTGGCGTGAAGTGTGCATGGGGATTTGGATTACTAAATAATTACTGAGGGAGCTGTTGACTGTTGACTGTTGAGAATGATGGTTGTTGGCTGTCCATCAAATTTCAACTGGTATGAAGAATAAATATTATTAACGTGAGTATAGTTGGTTAGTTACATAAATGTCTAAATACAGGCAAATCAAACATTTCATTTGAAGCTCCAGACTTTAGAATCTAGAATCTAGACGAGCTTCTCAATTCTCAAGATTCTCTCCTTCTCTCCACTCACATTCATGTTACATATTACATATGTTTACGACTCTACGTGTAATATTCAAAGAGAGAGAGAGAGAGATACTGAAGACTTAAAATAACAGGCCACAACACACAGCAGAGAGGACAGACGGAAAGAACCACTTATGTATCATTGTTATTATGTAGTTGTAGTGGTCATTAATCATTAATCATAATAGTTAAAAGTTAAAAGTAAAATACACCAGAGAGACTTGAGCATTTGTTGACACAAGGAACATTATCATTGTTATTCGATATTTGATACAGCAATCATTTTACGACAACAATAGCCGTATTTGTTTATGCATCTCATGCTCAATACTCAATGCTAATCCTATACTTTTTATACTTTATATTTTATATACTTACTTTATACCCCAAATGTACATTGTACATCCTCCGCTCCATGCTTACATAACTCACCACTACGAGTATAACGCATACCATAAAAAATGTGTCTTCATACTGGACAAATTTAGCTGTTGCTTAATTTGTATGTACTTGTAGTAGGAGCAGGGGCAAATGAGAAATGAGTCATTTTACATGGAGACAATCCAGAATAAATAAAGCAGAGAGTCTGCAGAGCAGTTACTATTTTTCTGGAATCCACAGTTCACACTTTACAGTTTATGTGTAAAGTATGCATGACGAGTGACCACCATAAGGAATAAGAAATAAGGAAGCATAGCACAACAAAATAGGACAAAACGAGGCAAATTGTACAGATATTTACAACTCTCTCCTCTGCACACAAATCCATTCATTCATTCACAACATACATAACATAACACATGTAAGGTATCTAATCATGTAAATAATCAGCTCATTTGGGAAAACAACAGTTATCTCTCTTCATATCCTCTTCTCTGACTGTTTGTTCACTCTGTGGACCCTGTGCATACTTTTACTTTTTACTTTTTATGCAGCACCATAAAAACATAATACAAAATACCAAATACACAACAAATTTTGTTGCACAAAATCTCGACGTAGAATTCGACGAATTCAAATCCAAAAAAAAGAAGATATTATTTTTGACCACGCTTTGGGATTCCAGTAGACATTACATTTCCAATTTCCCATTTCCAGTCTCAAAATGAATCTTACACTCTCATAGGAGATACAAAATACATTACATCGCATACAGAGCAATTGCTACGAAAAATGACAAGTTAGAGATCAGATTGTCATGTCAAAATCCAAAATAGAAAACAAGTGAGGCGAGAGACCCGTCATTTTTAGTAGAAAAAGTTGAGAAAATCAAGTAAATTTGAGTTGAAAATGGAAGCTTATCTCTCTTTTTCTCACCCTCTATTACCGATTATTAGTCACTCACTTGTTTATTATTGTATGGGAAATTGCTGGAAGGTTCATTGGGGTCGTGCGACCGAATTAATAAACTACACGAAAGTCAATAGTCAAATTAAAGAAACGCAATAACTATTATTGTAAATAATTGTAAATTGTAAATGCACATGATAAATTATGTATTTCATATTTCACGGGATTGTTCGAATAACTTGTAGCCACAAAACACAAAATAATAGTTCTTTGAGTGTTCAGTCATCCATAATCCGTGATCCATGAGGCTCATGCTTCAAATTATTATGATCCAATTATATTATGTAGATGAGCAGTGAGTATGTTAAGAAGTCAAAGTAAAATGCTGACGGTAATGTAATTATAATATGCAGTTTTGAGAAAATTTTGATCCAGAAATGAGTACCTAAAGGTGTGTGTGTGTGTGTGTTTTGTGTGTGGGTAGATTCATAACATGTTTACGCTACGTTACTGACTTTTTTCACAATCAAGAAAATAAAGAAAACAAAATTGAATAGACTCAAAACACATGAAATGTCCAATGTATCGTACAATAATGTACATGCATACACAGCTCGACAGTAATTATTATGAGGATTGATATGAGACAGACAAGAGACCAAGTAAATCAAGTCTCTTGTCTCTTCCTCTCATTTCTTATCTGGTATCTCATAACTATAAACTATAATAACTATAATAATAAAATAATCATCATCATAACTAATAACCATTCAAAGATAAAGCATCAAATCAAAGCTCAAATAAGTACACTACCTACTTTTCTCCACTCCCCATTCAAAATTCAAAGTAAAAACCAATAAAGGCAAGAGACAAGAGTCCATTCAAAAGCAAAGCTACATCTAAATCTAAATGCTACACTCAATCCAGTTGACGTACTTTGAGAAAAAGAAAAACAGGAAACGGGCTTCTATCGACTATCGAGTATCCAATATCAAGTATCAACATGTTGTCCGATCTCGATTCCAAATTGATCAACATAGTTAAATGACAACACATTTCTACAATCCAATCCTACTCCTTGTTCACTACTTATTTAGTACTTAGCTGAGGTAGACATGTATGCACATTTTGATGATATTTTATATTGATTGGACAATAATAATTGTACAATAATCTCAAGACTCAAGACACTCCGTGTTCCCGTTACGTTGTATTTGTATTTACACAACCACAAATATTAAATCCAGATACCGAATCATTAACTTGTCTATTTTCTTGTCTTATGCTATGCTACGTTTTTTTTGTGTACTACGACTATTTTTTGACAGCTGAATTATCTCGGTGGTTCATTCATTCCATTTTCCACAGTCTGCAGTTAGATAAACAAAATGGCTAAGAATTTTAGAATTGTAGATTCTACATTTGACATTCTAGAACCTAGACGTTTGTCTTGAGAAAAAAATATGATTGATCACATTTTAATCACCACGAGTAGTTCAAATAACAAATAATAAATAATTTGTCATTCAATGCTGCATGCACATTGTACAGTCATATTAATTATAATTAACAATGATAATAATTTAAAAAAAACTTTATTTGTTTCAGGTGGGTTTAATGACGATTCAGACAACTTGCGTGAATTGAGCAACAATGTGATGGATGACTCCGTGTCTTCTCAGTACATTAGTAGTTTAGATTCGTACTGGGACAAAGACACGGACAATTCCTTCAGTGATTTGGAATTGCTCTGGCCCAGCAATCCCAAATCATTGGCATTAAAAATTTTAACAGAAAACAAAGGACATCAACGCTTCCGGAGAAATATCATCGATGAATGTTGCAAAAAATCCTGCTCCATTAACGAAATGGTCAAGTACTGTCGGGGAAATTAAACTAAATTATGCTGAACTGAACTAAAATGAAAGCAATGGACACCACCCAGAGAATTTAAAAAAAGTGTCTATTTAAAACAAAAAATTGAAAACTGAAAACAAAATCATAAACCATATTATACAAAGTGTTGACAAACTATATTTTGTACAATCAACATGAAACCCTCCGAAGAAAATTATATGTAAGCCACAGTGTTATCATTTATCATTATTATTGATAGTATTTTTGTTCGCCGTGGCTCATTCTCATGAAACCACAATACAAACAAAATGTATTTTATTTTAACTTTTCTCCATTTTTGTTGGTCAATTTTAGTAATAATAATAATTAGTGGTTTAGTTTTGTATTTTTTATTATTATAGTTTGTAGTATTTTGTGTACACTCTGTCCTTGTAAAATTGGGGCCTATTTCTTTTTTTCCAAGTATGAAAATGTGGCACGTCTTGAAAGAGAACGCAGTTTTTAAGTTTTAACTTCTTCCAGGCTCGAAATTTTTGACATGTCATGCCACATTTCAATGCTTGTAAAATTTTCAATTTTCTTGGTAATAATTATTCTTGTGTTTTGTTCAATAGTGGGATTTTTTGTTCTATACATTCTATTGTAATTATCGCCAGTAGAAAGTAGATTATCAACGCTTACAGTAGTATTGCCAAATAGGAAAAAGGATACCGATTTAAAAAGTAATTAAGAATTTCCTGTTCAAAATATTACATTAATACTGTACCATTCAGATGTTTTAACCGTTTATATTTCTAAGTTCTGGCTGTGGGGAAAGCACTCATTTTTAATGCAAAAGGGAAGCAAAGTCAAATAATTGTCAAAAATCAAAGGGCAGACTAATACAGCTTTGTGATTCTGTGCATTGTACATGTACATTACATGTACAACTGCATAATATTGTATATTTTATTAACTTGTTAAATCTACCCCAGACTCCTGACCATAATTAGTAGACGTAGTAAACGTTTCTGCAGTACCTCTATAACATGTAATCGCTTGTGATGAGGTGTATTTACACTACTTACCGAATATTTCATGTCGCTGGAGAGCATAATATTTATTATTATTATAATATCCACCTATTTTTGATTCCCAGTTACACATGATGCATAATGTGTGCATTGTATAATACTTATTACGAATTATGATAGATATAAATTTAACTTGTTTTGTTTTATATGAAATATTATACACTGTGACTAATTACTTGAGTATTATTATGTTACTTTTATGTGTGTACAATGTACAAGTTGATGGTGGATTTTAAGAAAACAAGAAAAACCACGTGAACCCTAATCTAAAATGCATGAGTAAATACACTCAACATATAGACAGACATATTTACATTGTACAATGTGTAATACATTTACATTGGGAAGAATGGATAATAATTATTGAATTATTCAATATTTATAATATGCATAAATTATTGTACAATACACAATATAGAATATGGATAATTTAAGTAAACTCTTTATACTGATTACTGATTCACCAAAAACCACCACACGGGATGATTTTTTAGCTCCCTCCATCCCAAATCCTTTATTCAAAACTCAAAACTCAAGGTGATAAACGATAAACAAATGAATGAATAAATGCAGAGCGACCAGTGATTTCCAGTCTGTCACTTGTACCATTATTCAAAAGCAAATCATGGATCATGGATATTCAATTCTGTATTCAGCTGCTATTCAGCATGATTGTTGTTGTAAGTACTTTTGTTTGTTTGTGCTTATTAATTTATTAATATTCGCTTTATATTTTATATCTCTTGTTGAGTTTGGTCGCTATTTAGTACTTTTGGCTTCTCTGGTTGCCTTTTACTTTCTCTCAACTCTCAAGCAATTCCAAAGCCTTTCAACTTTTACCTGTGAGCCGTTAGGTAACGCTTTTCTTCCTTCTCCTTATTTTTTGGCATTCACATTAACATTTATATGGTGTACGATGAACAAGCATTGATTATCATTTGCTTTATATGTTATGGAATAGCAATAAGATATTCGGCGACGAGGTTATTCGAGTTTATATGCTTGTTGATGTTCTCCAAATCCAACTTGTAATGAGGAAACAGGAAAAAACCTGTTGACGATTGACGATGGGAGATTTCAAAATATAAAGTTCTAACCAAAATTATCGGCTCACCAATACATTTTTTAAAATGTAAACGATTGTCTTTCGCATTGTCCACTTGATCCAAAAAAGTCCAAAGTCAAAGTTGTACTGAAGTTGGTCCATTCAGTGCACGAAAATGACGAATTACTGAAAACCCTGAACAGATCGCCCCGTTTTTACCTTTTAGCGTTCTGTATTCTGTACATTTACGGGACAGGATGCAAAAAAGTGAAAACTGGATAAATATTTGTAGTTCATGGAAAGAACTTTGTAGTTTTTTGACCCTTTCCAAAGTCAAAACCCCCGAAAAGAAACACAGTTGATGTGTAGAATAAAGAACAAGAATATAAACTCTGACAATGAATTATGAATTAAGAATTCCTTTTCTAAAGTAGTAAAAGCTAACAAAACAAAAATGAGGAGTACATGAAAAGTTGAAATAAAATATTTTTCTTTTCAATAGTAATTGAAATTATTATATTGCTTTCTTCCAGTTATATTTTTGAAAAAAAAACGAAACAGAACCCGAAACCAAAAATTCAAGTGCAGTGCAATCAAACTTTTAGAAATAATGTTAATTTGAAACAATGTTTAAATATAATAGTAAAAAAAAACAAAGGACAAAGTTAAATATCTGTTTACTGTTTACACATACCCCTTAATTTTGGATTGGATTAAAAAACTGAAAATGGTCAAGTGTGAGAGGACTCATCACAAAACTGAACTGAACTGAAATGAACTGAACCACAAAAGTCTTGGGAACAGCAAATCTTTACTAGGCAAACACATGAATGTGTTGAGAAAGTAACATGAACCATAAACCATAGGAAAAATGAAAAAACTAGACAGACAGGCAGGCAGGTTCTTGCGTGTTATTTGCTTGAATATCAAATATCCAAAAATATCAACTTTTCCTTGATTCATATTTACATACACACAAAAAGAAAAGGAAATCAACTTTTTTTGAGGGGAAAACCCGTGAAATTATGTATAGCATCATCAAATCAGCCATCAAATCAAAAATCACCCGTTGAGATCACCCGATGGTTGTTTATTAATGTTGTTTGGCTGTGCGTGTTTGTGTATCAATGTGTATTAAATTTTTTCTTGTGTATTCTGTATTCTCTCATGTTGAAAATTTGATACTGAATAATAATAATAATAAAAATAAAGTCTATACTTCCGTTTGTACATCATTTGGAATTGGACTAATACTTTTCTCCATCAACACACACTCTTCACTTTCTATCTCTCTCACTCTCTCTCACTCTCTCTCTCGATGTCTACAAATATCGACTTTGACGACTCCACCCGGATCTTCACGAGTAGAGGATGAAAAGAGAAAAGAGTTTTTTTCCTTTTCATTTCCTCCACATCCAGAACCAGAACTAGAGTTAGAGCCAGAGCCACATGACCAATAATATATTATGTAAATATGTATCGTATATTATTATATTATATATGTCAGTATGCACTTACTTTGTACTGCATTCTCCATTCTCCATAGACTTACTCGAGCTTTCACTCGAGTTTTTCTGTACATGCGTTATGCTACTTCTTCCTCCTCATTTCAACAACAAGTTCCAGGTTCCAGAGTCCAGAGAAGTAGAGAGAAACTAACTAGTGTTTTTTGTGGCTCATGTATTATAAATACACATACAATTTATTATTACTGTTTTCCTCATGATTGCTATACTATACTGTTCTATTGTACTCTACTCTTCACTCTTTATTCTGTCATACATAAATTTGACTACCTGGTTCTTTAGAATTAATATTAACATTAATATTTCTCCATTATCGATTCAACTATAATCTATAATATACAATATACCATCATTTTTTTTTGATGTGTTGTAATAAAATGTCAAATATCTATAATAATCAGTTTGTATTAAATTTAAAAAAGATAATAATAATAATAATAATTAATTAGTTAATTAATTATTATGGATCATGGACTTGTCTACCCAGTAAATGATTTTGTTTTTTAAACAAACAAAAAACTTGAAATAAAAAAGTTCCACGCACATGAACCTGAAATAAAATAAAATACCATAAAATAAAAAAACCCGTGTACCCAAAGAAAAATACAAGCAACGAGGCGAAAAAGAAATAAAAAAGTTGAATAAAAATTTACATAATATTCAAACTCCCTGCGGCTGTCTTTCTTTTTCGTTGTTTAATTCTTTGTTGATTGTCTTGCTAATTTATTTCTCATCAATTTAATAAAGTGTCTTACAGAAGTGCAATTCCATTCGTGATACATGATACACACAATACACTCATAAAACATAATATCTAATATAATACAACAGGATAGTTTTTAGTCACAGCTCACCCACAAAAGTTTACAATGATTTATCAATCCACATCCTTCAGTCCATAAAAATCATTTGTGTATCATATTCAAGCATTAGTGGTTACTGAACTTGAGGTACTCATCACTTTGTACTATTTACTGTCTAAACAATTGCACACCGTTATTTACTTAACATAACAATTTACAATTATAGATTGTTGACTGTACAGAATACAGACCTCTTGAAACTTGGAAAGACATCAACCCACACAATTTACTTGCTATAGTTAATACACGTACCAAATACCAAAAACACATTCTTCATCATTCATCACATTGCTACACACACTACACACAAATATATGACAAGAAAATGGTGCTGAGACATCTCCCCCAAACATTTAGACCAGTTAATTACAATTTGCAATTACCTGTGAAATGAAATGAGGAAAACTCTTCTGAGAAACTGGAAACCAATTATCGGGGTAAGTGTTTTCAGATTACCTAAATAATAAAGAAAAAATAACATAGAGATGAAACGAGAAACAACTAAATCCTAATTTTAATCATTTGAATTTATTGATAAATACCCTTTGCCAAAAAAAACATTAATATATTATTATGCTTGAGAATTCTAGCAAACCAAAAAAATCAAATGAAAATTCCCAATCTCTATTTTATTTCAATGTAAAAAAGAAGAAACAATGGAATCTTGGATATTTGTTGGTTTTTTTATGCACTCTCGTTTTTGCGCATTTGAATTATGAATTACGAATGAGAAAGTGAAAATGATATTTAAAATTCAAAATGAAATTGTCGTGTCTTGTACTATGCAGATTTTGGGCGTGTAATTTTAGCATAACTCGGATTAATTATCAATGCCATATCTCATAATGGAATCATCATCATCCTGATCATCATGGACGTGGTGGCCGAGAGTAAGGAGCGGGAGGCGAGGTCGGTCGCATTAGAAAAAGCATATGTACACGATGTCTATCAACAAATCGCGTGGCAAACCATAACGTGCAGAATCCCCGAACAAGTAAATAAAAAGTTTGCATTGATGAAAAAATAAATAAAAAACCTCAACATTTTTTATACATCATTCCATATATGAAACATTTGACACTATGAACTATGATTCGCATACTCTGGTTGGTTTAATAGGTTTCATCCCGTACCCGTCCAAAGGTTAAGCAATTTCTTCTGGATCTAGAACCTGGATCTGTCATTTGTGATGTTGGTATGTCGCAAAATCTCTAACCAAAATACTAAACTATAAACGCAAACAATATTATTCTAACAAACTTAGAAAATACAAAATACGATCGAGAAACCAAAACATGTTCATAATTCTGCTTAGGTTGCGGAAATGGGAAATATCTAAGTTTCAACCCATTTATTTTTAAAATCGGACTTGATAATTGCTCAAATCTTACAAAAGTGGCTCGTCAGAAGGATCATGAGATAATTCTAAGTGACAATTTGGCTCTTCCATTTCGTGATGAATGCTTTGATGCAGTCATATCAATTGCTGGTATGATTATTATTTTTTACTTACATGGCCATTTTTAATTTTAAATTAACGTTATTTACGAATTATTACGAATATAAACATCAATTTCTCAAGTGCTGATTGTTTTTTGTGTTGTTTTTTCAGTTATACACCATTTTGGTAAGATAATATACGGTAACATATAATTTTATATCTTAAAGTTCATATGAATTATTAATTATTTTTGGTCATTTCAGCAACTACTGAGAGGCGAGTAGCAGCACTCAAAGAACTTGCAAGAGTAAGCAAAATCTTTTCTTTTTTTAATCATTGAAAAAATAAGACCAAGTCAAAGTAGATTTGAAGATGTCGTATATATATTATGCAAAAGTACCTTTCAGAGTTTCCCAGGAAACTCTCATATCCTCATCCTCATTTATAGAGATACGACATGAATTAAGTATGTATATTATTTTATATTCAGATTCTGAAAATTGGAGGACGTTTAATGGTGTCTGTTTGGAGCATGGAGCAACGACACCGTAAAGTATGTGTACATACCTAATCAAGATTGCTTGGTATTTTAAGCATTAATTATTTCAAAAAATCAAGTCTTATAGCTTCATGTATAATATTATACGTTCTTCTTAGTGGTCGTCTTCAAGTCAAGATGTTTTAGTACCTTGGACCAGACCCCTGACATCTTCCAGTGATGATAAAACATCTTTGAACACGAGTTCTGCCGGAAGTGATGAAGATTGTAGGCATTATCATGCTTACACGCAAACTTCAGACTCGGATTCTCTGCAAAATGCTTTCAAGTGAGAATTGAATCTGTTTCTTTTCCTTTTTCATAACTAAATGGATTCTGCAGTCTGTACTTACTTGTAATTTGGTTTCATTTGTTATATTATCTTCTTACAGCACAAGGAAAAGAAGACAGAGGTCAAAGGGACGGAGATCAATTGACCCGACTTGTCCAAGTACAAGTTCTTCAGACTTATCCAGTCCGAACGAGACTTGCTACAGCTTTGTAAGACGAGCACTGCAAAAGTAAGCTTTAACATTTTGAATATAAAAATTTTAAATCATATACTAGTAAGTCATAAACTACAAATTGTCTGGATACTTGTTAATTACATTGTTATTCTCATTTTATTATTTTTAGGCTTGCTGGGACCAAAAGAAGTCGTCGAAGGCCATGGTAAAATTATCATTATTATAAAATGTTTTTATCAGTCACACTTCACATGGAAATATCGGTCTAATATTCAAAATGTGTAACAATATTCACTCTTTTGGAATTTCCAGGTTTCTACAAGGATTCGAGCAACCAGTTGAAGGATTGGACTTTGATGGTAACCTGCATAATATAAATCTTAACAGCCCAGATAGATTCATGCCTATTGAACTCAGGTAAATAAGCCAAACAAAAGAGAAACATTATTTTCTTCTTTATTTTTATTTGCACAGGATTTTCTCAAATATTTTGATATTTCATTCACGGTAAAAATAAAAATGTTCACGGTATGAATTTTTCATTTTTACTTTTTATTAGGCAATTAGAGTCAACGGAATTCATTGAAAACAATGATGATAATTCACAAGAGGATTCTACTAAAAACCAAACAGAAGGCCTGCTTTCTGCTGTCATGTACCCACGAAGGTACTAATTATATTGCAGTTACATGCATAATAACTAATAACATGATTAGTTTTGTATGTAGTATAATAAATATATTTTTTATTTTGATTAATAATAGAAACACGAGTCCAATCCCACCAACGGTTAACCCAGTGGAAGCTCAACAACAAAAGTCAAAAAGTTTATCCAGCTTAAGTAAGTGTTTCCACAGTGTTTAACAGTAAGATTTAACAGCAACAAAGATCTATGACTATGTTGTATGTATCAAGTTCGGATCTATTTACATGTTGTCATGATATTGTATTTATACCATTACCTAATTTCAGTTGGAATATTCCAGCGCCCATCAAGTCGTAAGCCTCCAGACAGTGATTTGAAAAGGGAAAAACAAAATCTTAGTATTTTTGGGAATCATAATCAAGAAGAGGCTTTTCGTTCTCAGTCTAGTTTATCTAGACTGTTTTCTAGCCACAATGAGAATGAGGATAAGAATTGTATGATTGTGAATGAAAATTTTGATTGTCATAGCAAAGCAGTTCAAACGGGTAGTTTAGACTCAATTAATTTGAGTTCTGGGTCAAAGATATCACTAGCAGGAGAAGCCGCTTTAGATAATTTACCTCCTTCTCATCAAGATACAGACACAGTTGGAAATAAATCAAGGCCAGTTTTGGTGAAACAAAAACATTCCATTTCTTCCTCATCTTCAACAGCACAACAACTCCAACAACAATGTACAGATAATTTGACATCAAATGGTGAAAATATTGAAAACAATACATCAAGTAATTATTCATTAAAAGGAAATTTAGAAAATACTTGTTTAATTGAAAGTCTTTACGATGAACCACAACCACAACAAGAAAATGCATTGGGTTGGGGAGAAATGAAAAAATCTATACAAAATTTACCTGAATTTAAACTACAAGTATCTTCCAGTAATAGTTTCTATAGCAACACCAACACCACTACCACTACTGCTAGTATTAGACACCATAGTGATAGTGATAGTAGTAACCCCTTCCACCCACACCCCTCTTCATCATCATCTGCCGCACGCAGTGCAGTTGGGAGTGGATCTTCCTTTTGGAAACAAACTTCATTGAATGAAGAACTGATATTTTCGGAAAGGTTAAAAGAGAAAGAGCGGCTGAAACAACATCTTCAGAAACAATGTTCACTGAATGAAGAGTTTATTTATAAACAAAGAGAAAATAATAACACACGATGGGATCAAATGAAAGAAGCATTTCTCAATTCTTCAAATGTCAAATGTCTTCAGTTACTCAAAGCTGGTTTGAGTACACGTTTTCGTGGAACCACAGCACCTACAGCCACGGCGATGAGCGGTGTGGGTGATAATAGTCATGCTGAAACTTCCATTCATATTGGTAGCAGTGCTACACCAGTAGTCACAAGTATTAATAATAATACTAATAATAATTTTAACAGTGTAAATTCCTTTCCTTCATCATCCTTCTCAACAGCATCAACTTCAAGTTCATTAAGACATGGATTTGTCAAGACATGGATGGACTGGACAAATTCAACTACTACTCGATATTCTGCTACAGCTGGTAATTTAGGTAATAATAGTAGTAGTACAAACTCCGGTCCGGGAACGTCATCATCACCCTTATCATCGTCAACATTTTTGAGTTCAAGACGTGGATCAAAAGGATTATTTCCTCCATTTTTCCATCGACGAAGCTCTGTTGGTTCTTTGAATTTGAGCAATAAAAAAGAAACGATAGAAATAAACTCGCTGGAAAATGATGATAGTGGGATTGGAGGAGGAGGTGGTGGCGGTAGTAGTAGTTGCTGTAGTAGCAGTATGAATACTAATAATGGGAATAATAAACTATTGCCCGTTCGTCATGTTCGAAAATTATCAAAGGAAGGAGATGGATCAGATAGTTCCAAAGAGAGCTCTAGTTCTAGTTTTCAATCAGATACATCAGTGGACAGTGAGGATTCTTCATTTGCGAGTGTTATATTTATTCCAAAAGCCGATACTAGTTTCAACAGTGACACTAGAGCTAATTCCACAGATTCCGACCGCTCACCAAAATTATCTCCACCAAGTAATAATAACCCTAAAAGTCCATCTCCTTTAGCATCCGAAATATTAAGAAGGAAAAGTCCTGAAGTAAGTCCGACTCGACTCAATTTATATGGTGCGTCAACTCTTTTGGAAACTAATCGATTCGTCTTTGATGAGTCCACAGTTAATTTGTCACCCATTCATCATCATCCTTTTGTTCTTGAATCTAACAATAGTAGTAACAATAATAATAATAACAATAGTAATAGTCCTAATTTTCCTACTATCAGTACTCAAAATAATAATACTATGAGTAAACAAAACAGTTGTGTAAATATTATGATGACTGGTAAAAATTCAACAGTATTAGAATCTGTCAATGAAGAAAATGAACGAGAACGAGATTTTTCTTTAGAAAAAACAACAACAACAACAATTGTAGAAAATCCATTGAGCAGAAATACAAGTGAGAACAAAGGTTGTGAGAGTAGCAGTAGTATTGCAACTACTGAATGCGAGACGATGACTACTACTAGCAGCAGTAGCAGCAGTAGTAGTAGTAACAAAAAGCATAGCAGAGTTGAAAAAATTGAAGTACTTAGAAAACCAGGGAATCTTCCAGAACAAAGTACTTTAACACGACAACAAGTTCGTCGTACTCTACCCAAAATTTTAGCTGTGGAACTATATAATCCAGAAACTGATGATGTTGATACCACAGGTAAATAATTATAAAAAAAATAGAGAAAATAAATAAATAAATAAATAATATAATATATCCATAATAATATGATAATTATTGATTTAAAAAAATGACAATGCATAATAATGTTTTGTACAGATTCATCATCCTCTTCCTCTTCACCGAATTCAGTAAGTAGCGTTGTGAGTGTTGTAAATGAAGATGTAATGTCGACAAAAAGTATTTCTTTCCATGTGGAGAATTCTTCAGACTCGGCACAAAAAGATGTTACCACGGATTCTACACTTTGTCCTTTATCTTCCGATACTAGTCAACATTTACAATTATTACCATCTATTTCGGAAGATTCCACATCATTTGAAAATATACCACTCCCAAATCAACAAACCAGTCCCAAAGCAAGAACAAAGGTCACATTGGCAAGACTTGGGAGTATGTCAGAATGGTTATCCTCACTCCCTTCATCTTCATCATCCTGTGAAATGTCACCACAAAATAGTATTAGCAGTAGTAGTGGTAGTTGTAGTAGAAGTAGACACACATCTACTTGTAAAAGGAATTCAGGAGACAAAATCTTGGTTAAGAAAGATCCGGATGCCAAATGGCCCACTATGGCCATTGATGAGTCACCATCCCGACAGCAGCAGTCGAATAATGACGTAACCTTACAAAAACAAATTTCAACAGATATCCAAGAAGAAATTAAAGAATTGGAAGATTCCTTGTATGACTCAACGGAAAATCTTACAAATAATCCTTCAATTGATTCCAGTATTCGAATGTCTTCAACTTGTTCTTGTTCCATTCGAGGTGGAGATTCCTTTGAGTCTTGGACCTCCGCTAAATCATCATTGACGAATTCCTCTTCAAAATCCTCCTCAAAACATAAGCCTTCTTTCCCATCAACCTCATTTGCACACATGCCCCCAAATAAACCAACTAGTATTAATATTCATCATCCTACTGTAGCAGAGAAAATTGACAACATCAGAGGAGACGGAGGATCAAGTAAATTTTTAGAAAAATAACTTAAGTATTTTGAATGACATAATTTCATTTTTGTTTTTTATTTTTTTGTAACAGTTTGTTATAAAATATGTAACTATAATTACTAATTGTTTGATAACTAATCTATTTCAGCTGCTAGTGAAGAATCCACTGCCATTACTTATCATCGGTACTATCATTGTTTTCGGGAGGGAGAACTGGATAAATTAATACAAAAAT
>JABASP010002056.1:0-23086 GCA_019776565.1 Sminthurinus signatus | reverse complement strand
TGAGCTTACTATGAGTACATTAATATACTTTTTTTTCATAGGGTTATTTACCTACAAATGTTGATAGAAGAAAAGAAGTATTAGAACGAAAGAGAGAAGAGTACTGGAAATGCGTTCAACAGTATTATGATTCTAGACTAGATGAATCCCAAAACGGATGGTATAAAGATACATTTCGTCAGGTATAAATTTTATAACAAATAAATAGAAAACCTTTGGTTTTAAAATTTAAAAAATGTTACAAGTTTATGTAATCATGTTACCAATAATGTGATTTATCTATTATTCCTTGGTCAATTTAGATTCACATAGACATTCCTCGAATGTGTCCCCTAATTGCATTATTTCAACAAACTGTTGTTCAAGAAATGTTTGAAAGAATTCTTTTTATTTGGGCTATTCGTCATCCAGCATCTGGATATGTACAAGGAATGAATGATCTTGTAACTCCATTTTGTGTTGTCTTCCTAGAAGAAATTCTACCACCTGGTAATAATAATTACTACTTTTTTTCACTTCTTGTTGTGTTTTATTCCAAAATGAAAATGTATTTAATGAAATGGATTTAATTATTTATTTTTTTAATTGTACATTAGATGTGGAAGTAGAGAATTTTGATGTAAGTAAATTACCAGAAGATCAGAGAAATAATATTGAGGCTGACTCGTATTGGTGTATGTCCAAGTTTTTAGACAGTATTCAAGTTAACTATATATTTGCTCAAACTGGCATTCAAGAAAAAGTAAAAAAATTAAAGGAACTCATCGAACGTATAGATGGTAAGTGTATTTGTTTTTTATTGTGTTTTTTTATTTACAGTATTTGTTTTGCATGTATTTGATACTGGGCATATTTATTATTATGTTTATCTTTTACTAAAGGGGTCATTAATAATAAATATTTAATTTGTGTTTATAATTATAGCTACTCTTCATCATCACCTACAGAAGCATGAAATTGACTACCTTCAATTCTCATTCCGATGGATGAATAATCTATTAATGAGAGAATTACCTCTCAGGTGTACAATTCGGCTATGGGATACTTATCTTGCTGAACCAGATGGTTGTGGATCCATCCTACTTTATGTATGTGCTGCTTTTCTAAGACATTGGAGGGACCAGTTAATCAAACAAAGAGATTTCCAGGTATGTTTTTTTCTTTCATTCATTCAGGCTTCTTGAATGAATTTAACCTGATTTAAGTTGGATTTCATTACCATGTTCCTTTAAAATAATTTTTTATGTTTATTTAATTAGGGATTAATGCTGCTACTTCAAAATTTGCCTACTCAACGTTGGGATAGTTCTGATATCGGTTTAATAGTGGCAGAAGCATATAGACTCAAATATACCTTTGATAGTGCACCAAAACATTTTACAAGTTCCACAGGTAGCTGATTTCAATACGTAAAATCTAATAATTTGTATTTTATTATGATAATAATAATATAAAATTCCTCTATCGCATCAAAAATTACGTTATTAGAAAATATCACTACTATTTTGGTCGTTATCAAATGACATAAATTTGGTGCCATTTCGTCAGAATTGTTACACAAAAAGTTCAGAAAAAGCCTTATACATATCAACATCGAACATTATAAATGTAGAAAACAAAATCAACTTTTACGAGTTATCTATGAACAGCTTTAAAATTTTTGAATTTTACAAAGAAAACATGATTGTCTTTTCTGTTTTTTTTTTAAAAGAAAGATAATTCCTAAGAAAGATGTTTCATCAATGTTCATCATAGAATAATAGTAATAATAATCGACTGTATGATAATTAGTAATTTATGTATTGGTAATTCTATATGTATCTTGTTCGTTCGTTATGTCGTAGGTTTTGAATGAAAGCGATTTAAAATACACAAACACAAAACTATATATAGTATGATGAATTGAAGAGTTTTAGAATTTTATACATCATAATAATATGTTTAGTATTTACATGTACATGTATATTTATATATCGTTATACTATAACTTTACATGTCGACGGATCGTTGTTTTACGAGTTATTTTTAAATTTTAATAGCTACTAATTATTATGTCAATAAAATATATATATCCTTTTCTATCGTTTATTCCCCCTTAATTTCACGCATTGTATGTACAGTTATACTTTTTAGGAATGTGATTCAATGGGAAGCTTGATTACAGATCTTTATTTAATTTTAAAATGTAAATTACATAATATATCTATGCAGCAAGAAATTTTTTTCCCCCAAAATAAAACCAACAATTACAAGTTTTATGGATTAATTTTTGTATTTAAAAACATAATATTGTGTTTACTTTGTAGAGGTGTGGTACTTGTTTATTTTATGGTGAAGCTTTTTTCCTATATATATGTATTTATTCATTCAGTTATATGAAGATATCCAATATATGTTTGTACGATTATGTATTATGTATATAGTAATTGTGACCTGCGAATTGAAATTCAAAGTATGATAATAATATAAATGATAGTAATAATGAGTAATATGTAATACTTAATAAGTACTACCTTTTTTAATTCGAAAATGATCCAAAGAATGATAGTTTTTCTATGTTACGTTACAGTTGTATGTGTACTTATAGTTAGAATTTTTGATTAATTGGAGCAAAGCGTTCAATCATGTTTTAATAATATAGTTATGGTTATATATGGTAATGTAAATATTAAATATTTTAATATTTTTGTCCTCAATCTGATGGCCATATTATCGAATTTCATAATAGTTACTGTAAGTAAGTAAAGTGTTTCATGTTTCTGAATTTTAGTCAAAAATTCTTGTATTTGAAAGACAATCTTTGAAAAGTGTGATTTTTGTAGAATTTTAGAATTTAGAATCGTATATATATTATGTACAAACTCGTATCGCTTATCATCAGTTTCAAATTGAACTTACGTAGCCTAAAATTAAGTTAATTTATAAATGTATTACTTTTAGCAAGTAAATTTTGTGTACACTGTACCCTATTCATTTTTGTTTTTCGTTTGTTTTGTTTTTGGATTAATTGTCTAATTTGACAGATTTATTTTTAATAAACAATGCTGATTTAAAATGAAAAGGTGGATGTTTATTTTGTAAGCCAGCTTAAAGACAATAAACAATTTTGTATCAGCATTACATATTTCTAGTTAGCAATTACTAATAATTATATCTAGTAGCCTAGTACTCAGTGCTCATGCAGCATCAAATTAATTAAACTTGTATTTTAATATGTATACTTATTTAATAAGGGCACAATATAAATATTATAGGGGAAAAGTTTTACAGAGTTTGCCAAATATTTGTGTGTACATCAATTTACCTTTTACCTGATTCGTTGTTCCCGAAAGTATTACCTTCATTCAAAGCTACAGACTTTAAATTTCAATTCCTTGTGATTTGTACTGGCAATAATATCTTTCCTGTAGTTTTTGTGATAAATGGTCATAAATTTTTCACTCTACAACATTTCCTATTCGTTTGTTTCTTTTACTGTATATAGATTTAGTATATTTGATATTTAGACTAATTTCTAATTCCAATAAGTTTGTTGTCTGTATTAGAAAATAGGTATAGCATGTGATAGTATTATGTACGACAAACTGTAAGGTTCTATCTACTATCCTCAATCCTCATATAATATTACATGTATAAGAACTTCCCATTTGATAGCATGTCAAATCTATCTGTAAATTGTATGATACAAACACATGAAACATGAAGTGTAAATCGACCTTAAAGTTTGTACAGGTGCTGACAATCAAAATCTCAGAATCAGAATTAGAGTCTTGTACATGTTTTCAATTTTTATATGTATATAATACCATTGCAAAATTCTCACAATAATATTATTCAATTGTACTAGTACAGAGTGAATAATTCATAGTAATAATAATACTAATAGTGTAAAAAATCCATGTACATCAGAACGTGACTTTATAACTAAGTTGATCTATTCAGACATTGACATGGTTTTGCAGTTATGTCTATGGTCTATCGTCTATTAGCATTAAAGTAACTATGTCATTCATCCTCGTTTCTTTTTCGACCTACCAGTTACTACATATATATATGTTTCACGCAGATCACTGTTAACTATTTACTATTTATCCTCTGGTGATTATATCAAAAAATCACATTTAAATTTAATTTTAAACTTGTTAAATAGATATGTGTAGAATGTACAGTTTATAAAAGAATGTGAAGAGACGCATGTAACGAATTACGATGGTATAGAAAATAAATAATCATATAATATGTTATACTTTTTGTAAAAAAAAAAGAACAGATCATGTGTTACTTGTTTTGGCATAAAAGTTTCGTGAGGCATGAGAAACACATACGTGATAATACCTTGTACTTGTTTAAACTAAATTCTACTACTAAATAATGATGAGCGAAAAGGATAAACGATCTGTTTAAATATTTAGTGTGATTGTGGATAGAAAATAGAAAAAAGAAATGAACTGTGAAGAGCGTATGTAGGATTTAGAGGATGGAAACATGATGTTGTACTTTTGCCTATATGCGTGAATGAGGAGTGAACAAACGACAGAGTGATTTTGGTCTTATAACCCTTTTTTTTATTTGATTTGATTGTATTTTTTGACATGAACATATTTATTTTAACATTGACGACATGTTATAGACACATACATTGTTTGGGCAATATCATAATTTCATATCATACCATCATATATATTTTTATAGTATAGGAAGCGCATATTGACATCAAAATTTTTTTGTGACACACTCTTATATAACATTTTAACATGTATGGATGCTTATCATTTCTTTCTCAAGTACACATACATACATAATACATATAATATATATATAACAGATAATATAATAGACATACTTTTTTTTGCATGTGTATAATATAACATATGTAGTAGTTTAAATATATATATATAGATATCATCATCAATAATAATATAATTCATGTATTTCATATATATATATATATATATATATTTGTAATATGCAACATTGAAGTACAAGTATAACATTCATGTTCTTATTTATTATGTATTATTTAAATATTCTTTGTTTTTTTTTCCTTCATCGAATAATAATTTTAAAGCCAAAATTCAAGTGTTTCTTTTGTTTCGTCAGAATTTCAAACAGTCTTGTTTGATTGAAATATGTATTTATATTTTATATTGGTAGATAATATAGATATAATTCAAGTATTTTCTTTTGTTGTTTAAGATTTAAGATCCACTCCCAATTTTTCATATATTTCTTAAAGCTCTTTAGTCAGGGAATATGCGATCTATTTTACTATCAAAGTGGATGTCGTACACACAACTTTACAAATGTCAGATTTCCAGTGTAAATTATAAAAAAGAGTATGTATTTTTTTATTTGTTATTGTGTGCATTTTATGTTTCATGTTGATTTGTGATCATTAATTTCTGAATAGTTGATGTGTTTTTTGTTTGTTTGTGTAGGTGTGTGAAAGTGCAATATGTTTCAATAGGAAAAGAAAATTTCAATGTGTAAGTGAAGAAAGTTGTGAAGTGTGAAGAGTATTTTCATTTTTATGTGTAGTGAGTAGTGAAGGATGAGAGTGTAAAATGTCAATGATGTTGTAGTGCTTTTTGCGTTTTGTGTGGGAGGTGAATAATTGAATGTACTCTGTGAACTGTGAATTAATGAGTGAAACGAGCTGTGCAGCCAAATCCAGCTCCTTTCCATCAAATTCACTGATTTTTAATAAGGAAAGGAAATCTGTCATTTTCATTTTGTATCTTTTGTTGTCAACTCAAAATATATCTCATAATGTTATTGAGAAAATGGAAGAGATTTTAGAAAAAATCTATTCATGGTTTGACATTTGTATTCAAATCCAAATTAATCTAATTAGGTTGGTTTCTAATAATTAATCAGTAGAAGTTACACGTGCTTTTAGCTGTTTATAAAAATTGAAGATACCTTTACAAAATATGTGAGTCTACTGATGTTCTACTTACTTTCTCTTTTTTGCTTTCACTGTATTCGTAAGTATACATGGTTGCCAATGTGTATTTATCCCAAACACGTTTTGTAGCGAGATGTTTTCTTTTACAGCTTTTATACCTTTTTGTTTGTATTCATTTCTACAAGAAAAAGCAAATGTTAGAACTTTCATAATCAGAATTGTTCCGTGTTCCAAGTAAAGGTTTTGATTTATCAATTCATCCTTTCATTTTTTTCAATTTTTAACAGTGAGCTGTACACAGAGTATAAAGTAAAAATAGGTCGCATGTCCCCTTGAGCAAAATCAAAATAATTTCCTGTGGATCTGTTTATGAAACATTTTTTGTGCATTGATCTTTGATGTGATCTGTTCTGTTTTAAACAGGTCTTCCATATCATTTCACCAATCCAATCAAATATCATGTGTCATGTCTACTGTAGATTGTAGTATTTGTGTATTACAGATTGGTTGAATGTCGAATGTCAAATTTCAAATTCCATGAACTAAATTCAATCTGGGGTGTCACCAATTTAATTATCTTTGAATATATTGTAAAATATTTTGCACAGTACAAATACTTTGTATAATATAATAATAATATTCTATGTTTTTGTTTGTCATACAGAGTTTTGGTCCTTTTAAGTTTGTTTGGTTTGGTTTGGTTTGTATAGTTGAGTTATTTGTTATTTGTCCGAGTTTCAAGCTTCAAAATTTCGAGCAATGTAAAAGTACTTACATTGTATATTGTACGCACATCCTTTTAGATTTTTCATTGAAATAATAATAATACTATCAATATAGTTATTAGTTATTATTACAGAGTACACATTTCATAATTCAATTGTCTGTACACAGCTTTTTGACTTTTATGTCTACATAAAATCTAAAATACTAGAATCTACTAAAGTCTAAAATTACTGTACATCCAACGTCAAAAATGTAGCTTCACACACAAGTTACTCATATCCGCATTCTCCACATTCCTCTTGCTTGGGTTTCACAAACCAATTAAACCTTTTTCAATTATTACATTTTTTATCACATTTAGTTTTGGATGTACAGCACTCGTAACTAGTAACTAGTAAATCTACACTAATCACACTATAATAATTAATAATTATTGTGGAAATTCGTATTAGAGCAAAAAGTAAATCAAGGAAGCATAAATAATTTTCTCTATTTCTATATAAAATATCAACGTATCTACATTCTACATTACCCTATATTTATTTAATTAATTAATGAATAATTCATATAACAGTTTTACTGTATCCTTTGTCTATATAGTCTACAGCTCAGGTGGCTTACATGGTCCCATAGTTTTGTAGTACATTGTCAATTTTCAAGTATTCTTGTAATAAGTAATAAGTAACAAGTATAATAATTAATAATTAGTACAGAAAGATATATATGGACAACTTTTATTTATTAATACTATCTTCTTTTCCTACTTCTGCTTACAATTAGCAATAATTAGAGTTTATAGAGTACATTGATTATTAAAATTCACAATCAAATTAATTTTCTTGAATATCATATGTAAGCAGAAAAAAAATTAGAGCAGGTATCAAGCATCAAATAATTGTAGATCGGAATTTTTCATTACGTTCAACATATAGAAAAGATTGAAATGTGTGCTGATTTTTTATGTTCGTGTGTACATATTATAAATTGGCAATTGGTGTGCAATGTGCAGTGCAGGTGCATGGAACTGCTGTGTCGAATGTCGAAATTTGAATCCGAAAGTCTCAAGTTTGTTGTTATTTATCTGTGCAATTGATATGGTTTGGCGAAGTGGCGTTGGGCGTTGGAGCTGACGATATTCATATAGATAGATTTTATGGTTTATTAATTAATTAGTGCAAATGTTTCTATTTTCTGTGTTGGTGTGTTTTCATGTTGAAGGAGCATACTTTCAAATAAGTCAAAGTCGAGTGTTTGTGTAAAGTGTAGAGTGTGTAGTTGTGTCTCATCATTTGAGAATGTGAAAGTAAAAGTGTACAGTGCACATTGAGCATTCCGCCATCATAAATAAAAATAATACGATACTAGATTTGTTTTAGTATACATTATTATTTTTCTCGTACTCACCCATAGTTTTTCCTAGATTCATGTACAAGAAGTAGAAAAGCAGTTCATGTAATAAGTTTTATCAAGACAGCGTAAAAAGATTAGATGGGAAAGAAAATCAAGGAATAGTTCACCATGTAGAATTTAGACCTCCTTTAAATCCAACTTCGATCCCGATGAAAACTTGCATCGTATTTCGCACATCGAACTCGAATTTGGATTTCGATTTGAGAGGAGGAAAAAGTCAAGTGAAAATAAACGGGCTTTCTTCTTTCTAGAGATAAACTGAATACTGAATACAACTCTTAAAGATTCAAAGAGGAGCAAGAAAAATAAGAAAAACCAAAACAATAAAACGGGTTTTTTAGCCAGTACAAAAAATCTTCATCTAAATTGCAAATAAAGAAACTTTGATCCTTTGAAGAAAAGAAGAAGTGGGCAAAATAAGTAACAGATAAATTGGTGTACTTCAAGTTTGTATTTTGTATTTTATATTGGACTCTCGTCTTTTCTCATTCTCCATTCTCAGGGTTACACATTTTGAATCTGAAGTGTACCGACACGTAGACGTGTTTAAAGGGGTAAGATTTACTAGAAATTTATGTATATCTCTACCTCTAGTTCTGAATTAGGTATGTGAGCATAAAGTATAAAGTGAACAGTGAACAGGTGTATACTTTCATACTGTATAATATAATATATAATGTATACATATAGTTGCCAGATTTTCAGACCCCAAAAAAAGTACACCTCAAAATTTTTTCCAGAAATTTTCCATTTTATCTAGTGTAAGCTGATTTTTTTCGTGTATTTGACTAAAACAGTTATATCTTTTACCTTAAAAAGCATTTTTACATAGGAGTAAATTCATCTTAAACATTAAAACTTTAATTGTAAATCACGGTTTTTGTCGGAGGACTTGTCAATAGCCCAAAAAACTTAATGAGCTCACATTTTTCGAGCGGAGCGAGAAAATTTTTGCAAAAATACTGGGTCTCAAGAGCTTTTTCCGAGTACCAATTATGATTTTGGGTACCTTTTTGTAGTCGTTTGAGTTCAAAAAGTTGAGTAAATGGATTTTAAAACTCTTGTCCATTTTGTTCATTGAGAATTGTAGCTCACGCTGTTCATTCAAAGCTTCAACTTTAAATCTAAGTTTTAAAGAACCCGAGAGAAAAATTGCATTTTGAAGCTAAAATGTGTTGAAAAATTGCGCCTTTGAAAATTGAAAGAACTTGAAGAAAATATTTGCGTTTTTGCTCAAAAAATTGCAAAAATTACCATTTTTGAAGAAAATTTTTGAAATTTTGTCTGCAAAAACTGAAAAAGTGCTTACTTTGGGAAAAAATTTGTGAAATAAAGTACGCCTATCAAAAAAAAGTACTTTTGAGTGTCAAAAAAAGTACTGTACTCTGAAAAAAAGTACGTCTGGCAACTATATGTATACATTACACATATTCGTACAAATAAATAAATCGTAGCTCAGAATTTAGAATAGTGAGAATACCGATACGACTCTCCATTCTCCATTTTCCATAATTCCCAAATCCTTGGTAGGTACGTTTTACATTTTATATGGATCTAGTTGGATAATTCTAATACTATCTACTTTCAGTACTTTCACGGAGTAACCCAGAGGAATCTCAAATGCATATGTGTGATGTGTTATGTAATATGTATGTATGTGTAATGTGTATCATGTTCTTGTGTGTGTATTTGTGTGTATGATATAAATTTATATTCTATGGAGATTCTGGTTTTGGTTCTGGTTCTGAGGTTGTGTTGTGAAAATGTGTAAATGTGTGAATGTGTGTGAATGTGTGTATATGTAGTAAAGTAGTAAGTAATGTCATCATTCATCATCCTGTCTTAAGGGGACTCGTTCTCTAAAATCCTTTTAAGTAATCATTCACTTTCCATAATCCATAATATAGCCAAAGAGAGAGGAGAAAAGAGAGAGAGAGAGGGCGGACCAAGTCCGACTTGAGACTGGAAACTAGTGCTTTCTCTAACTTTCTCTACTATTTTTCACCTTTTTCCTCGATAGTGCTCAGATTTTACAATTTATGACGGTTCCTTCTTCAGTTCATTACTAATTCAGAGCCCTGAAAAATATTGGATTGTTCAGTTTCTAATTTTTAATCATATCAGACTCGCAGTACATTTCTTTCCTACATTCTGTCAACTGTCAACTGCACTTTTTATGATCTGCATAATTTCAGGTAATAAATATTCTTTTCAAGATTTTCCTGTCCCTTACTCAATACTCAGTGTTTCAACTTTTACTCGTCTTTAGTCGTCAGATAATGGCTTAAAATATTAAAAATTAAAACTGACTTGTAATTTGTAATTAGAATTAAAACTCCTCATTCAGCCTTTTTTCCCAAGAATTTTTTTCAAAAAATTGATTAGTCAAGGTATTTTATGATTTATGATGATTAATATATCATTCTATGTATAGATATGTATTATGTTTTATGTTGTGTACTTCATGATATTATTTGTTATGCATGTATATTGTGTATTTGTATCGTGAAATGTTGCATGTTTAATGCTTGATGATGGTGTTGAATGTGTATGTATTTAGTATTTAATGTATGTTTAATGTGCATGTGGTGTCTTTAATCTTTAATAGATTGGAAATCGTCGATCTTCTATCGTCAGCTCAGCTTAAAATGTCCTCAATTTGTCATGCATGTGCTTTAATTTCTAATTTCATGAGGTGGAAAAAGATTTACATTTTACATGGTGTGCAATGCAAGTGGATCGTGATTCCACATTTGATGTAGGATAAATGTTGAAATTAGAAATTAGGTAGATACATATAAAATATATATCAAATGTAGAGCAAATGTGCCGTGTAAATTATTCATTATTTTGTCATATAATTTGTGAAAGGTCATTAAATTTAAGGTTATATTCATGTCTCTTGGTTCTTGACGATGCTTGTCAGAAACATTCATTATCCTTATTTGCGTGGGTGTTGATGAGTTAAATTTCAAGTTCAACTTTAAATGTTGCGTTTCTTTGTTTTTTTGTTTGTCATCAATAATCAACCTGCCTCTCAGTTGAAAAATGTCAGATACAGATACAGCGTGGCAAACTGTATCGTAACAGGCAGCTGATTTTTTTAAATCATATTTTTACACTGCCCGTCTAAATTCCATCATTTCCTGAAGATGAAATGAAGCGTGGGCAATGATTATGATTTCTTTCGGGGTCCCTTTTGTTTCTTTTTTACTTCAAGATTCAAGATCAAGGGTACAGATTGTACAGTAAATGGTCAATGGTAAATGGGGTGCATGTGCAATATGTGCATAGTATTTGAAATTTGGAATGGAATTCGGAGCTTGAATAAATACTATAGATACATTTGCAATGTGCAATGTGCGGGGGCTTTGAACAATTGTTCTATTTGTGTGGGCAGGGGCGGAAGATGATTCTTGACTCTTGACTCTTCAAGATTACCAAGAGGTTTTACTCTTCTTTAAAAGTACTGGGAATTGAGGATTGAGGACTGTGTGTGGGTCAGGAATTGGAATTTGTCATAAAATCTTTTGTTCTTTGGTCCTTGGGTCTTTTTTGTAGTTTCTATTTTGTATTTATAACTGTGACACTCTTGATGAAATTTCATCAACTTGTGAGTTGTCAAAACTCACAAGTAAAGTTTTTTCTATTCCTCATCATCCTCATTCTTGTAGTTGACATAGCGAACGGATGATTTTTCCCCCATGATCAACTGCTTTTGTTCATCTTTTGTGGGTGGACTCTTCAGCATGTAGATGAAGGGAGCGTACATAAAGTTAATGACGGCAATACCCACCAACATCCATTCAAATCCAATACTTTTCACTAATGATCCACTCAAGGCCGGACCTTCAATTTCAAATCAAACCAAACCAAACCAATCCAAAGAAAATTACACACATTAGTTTCATCATCATCATCACCGTTTTCACAATCACCGAGAATCAAGAATCGAGATAATGGAACAAAAGTTGGTTGGAGAAAGTAAAAAAAAGGAGAAAGGAAGTTCAAAGATGAAAGTAAGGAGGAGGATAGAGTTCAAAGTTCAGTATCTATGTACAATGTACAAAGTACAATGTGCAATTTAAAAGTAGATATTTCTGGAGAACTTTCCTTACTATTTTTTCCATGTAACTCATACCATTAGCAATTACGTAATAGTTACAGTTAATCAATCAGTTTTTTTCTTCTTTTCCGGCACGGCGGAAAAGGAAATCATTTATCAAAGAATTTACAGAAATACATCGGAAGAAGGAGATGAAAAGGTAGAAAGTAGGAAATGGTAAATAGAAAAGTTTTTTTTAGGAAAGTCGGCAGGAAAAAGTAGATTAAAAATCTCAAAATTTGTAGAAAATAGATTTTGTTACGCTTATTTATTTATTCTACGATTCCTTTTCATTTTGTATTTTGTACTTTTTTCTGTTTTCTTACCAATGGCGAATCCGAGACAAAAGGCGACATCTCCAATTGCATAGACGGATCCATAAACAGCAGCATGTCGAATGTCAACTAAAAATCCCAACTCTGGCATCTGTTTTTGATAGAAAACATATAATAATTAATAATCATGGTAAAATTGCAATTATTACTTTATTGCTGAATATCATAATAAATAGTACAAAAAAATTAAAAAATCCTGTCTTTAGTATTTAGTCTTCACCATAGATGAGTCAACCATGCCGATAGCAAATCCCAATCCGGAATTTGGTATAATCAAATGAGTTATATTCGTTGCGAATGGAATCTGCAAAATAAATCATGAAAGAATAGATTTAAATAATCTTTCCAGTGTTATGAAGTCAGTGGAATAAAATACTTTTTTTTGTTTAGTAATTATACCAGAATGAGACAAACGCCAATGATGATAAGTCCTATCATGGCCGCTAACCATCTAAATA
Organism: Sminthurinus signatus; assembly: GCA_019776565.1. NCBI lineage: Eukaryota > Metazoa > Arthropoda > Collembola > Symphypleona > Katiannidae > Sminthurinus > Sminthurinus signatus. The sequence goes on along the minus strand of JABASP010002056.1, from coordinate 10,144 downwards.
AGAGTAAAATGTATACAAATTAAAATGGAGCTTGGGTCACACTTCATTATACGGTGCTTATTAAAACACGTAATACAACTGTCTAAAAAATGAATTAGAATGAATCTTACCGGCCAATTCGATGTCCTAATGGTCCAAAAAGATTAGTCCCAATTAAATAGGAAATTGATGCAGGTAGAAATGCAGCTAAAAGGAAGTAAAAAGAAAATTCAGTTCAGTTCTTCTCTACTCTTCAATAGAACTCTTTCTTTCTTTTTGAACTTTTTCTTTTTTAAAACTAAACTCCGATAACTTGTATTTATAGATATAAAAAAATGCAAAAACAGTTTATGAACCTCCGAGTTGCCATTTGGGTGCATTCATTTTGTCCATCATCCAGATTGGAAGTGATGGCTCGAGCATGGCAATGCCCATGTTTGCAAAAGTTATCGCTCCTGCTGCGACAATAATGTAAGGGTCCATTAAAAGGGCCTTGAGAGATGGTGCGTCCGCCTCGGAACGAACGACGCCCGGTTGAAGTACCAGCAACTGAAGCACTGTTAAATTATAATTTATTAATCATTCATCACTCAGCATTCGCCATTTATTTCAGATACCTCTCATTTTTAACTAGTTTTTTTTTACTCAATTGTAAATTAAACTCAAAATTAAAACTCAAAACTCACGTCCATCTCCAAGAGCCAAACAGGCCAAGATTAGAAAAGGAGCTGTTTTCCCTACAAATTCATACATGACACCACCAAATGGCGGTCCAATTAACACTCCGAGAGCAAGCCCTCCCAAAGCTACCCCGATTGCATTACCACGCTCTTGGTCATTGGGATATCGCTCAGCCAACATCCCCATCCCTGTTTTTATGAATAAATGAATAAATACAGAGTACAAAAATCTTTTTAATTTCAAGTTTCAAGCGAAATATTACGGAACATTGCAAATAATATTCGTAGTCTCAATAAATTTCTCACCTGAAACACTGGAACATGACGAACCAATTCCTTGAAGCGCCCGAGCCAAGAACAAGACGCTGTATGATCTTCCAAATGCAAATACTGTAAAATTATTCATACAAGTAAAATATTTTAGTCAACAGCATTTCTGATTTGACTTTTACGTTCTATTGATTGACAAGTTGTCAATTGTACAGATATTCACAGGAAGTTTTAGTTTCAAAACTGTGAGTACTGAATACTGAAACTATAACAAAGTTGATTCATATTTCAAAAAAGGTAGTGTTTGCCTTTTGTGGAACTAGGGATTTTACATGATGCATCACAAATTACGAAATATAGTGTAAACATGATACTTACTGATTGTTGATATAAACATGATCACAAAACCGGTAAACATGGGAATGCTATATCCAATCCTGAAGTCAGCAGCATCCGGTAAAGCGAGAAAATTTTCAAAACAAACAAAATGATTCGTAAACAACTGAGCTTTGACCTTTGACCTTTGAGTTTTGAGTTTCATGCGTATTTTATCTCATGCAGTTTTACAACTAGTTTATCATTTTGAGTGTTAACTTTTACTTTTTACTATCTACTATCGATTGAATTTTATTACACTTATTTTTCTTTCTTTACCGATTAGTCAATGGCCCCACAAATGGATTAGCAAGAAGTTGAACAAAAGCTGAAAGAGTTTATAATGTAAATTTATCAATAATAATAATACTCATAATGTTAATAGTTGAAGCTTGAAATCAAAAGTAAAAAGAGCCTTTAAAACTTTTCGTATACCTTTGGAGGCAAAAAGTATCCCAACCTCCACATTTTCATCATTTAATTCCAAATGTTTTGCTTCTTTCTTAGCATCCAGTTTTTTCTGTTGTATGGCATTTAATGCCGCCGACTCATCTAGAAAAAATATCATTGAAAAAGGATAAAAAAGGATGATTTAACCAGCCACACTAAGAAATACAAAATTTATACAAAATTTTCTCCATTTTTAAGCTTTTCATGTATCATGTATTAAGTAAGATGTAGTACTAACTTGCAGAGAGGGCGGTTGATGGATCGGACGATAGGAATGACGTACCACTACTTGAAATCATGACCGTGTCCTCCTCCGGTGTCACATTATCATTCTGGTGCCGAATGTCGTAGAGGAACTCCGGAATTATAGGAACTGGCATCAAAACACAAATCAAAAACACAAAATAAAAATACAAGATACATTACGATTGTAAAATAACATTTTACTATTTATTAGCAACATTCAAGAGTCATGAGTCAGGAGCATTATTTTTCAAACCAACCCTTTTCTTTTTATTCACTGTCAAATGTTCACAGAAAAAAGTCAGAGTCAATGGTATCAATACGAAATCTATTCTTACAGAGAGAAATGGAAAAAGTGTATGGATGGCAGGTACACAGGAAAATACTTTGAATGTCCGTACTCTCCGATTTCCGATGATTAATGAGTACACTTTTACTCCGAGTCCGACTTATTTCTTATTTCATTCGAAACTCAGTACTTTCAATTTTCAATGGTCAAAATACGATACATTTTCCTATTTTTTCATCTCTCTCTCTCTTTCTTCACAGCTTGCATTCGCCGTTTTTTATATATCTCTCTCTTTCTCTTGTTGTACACTTGTCTAAATCTCAATTTGAAGGAAAAAATTCCTGGAATTCTCAAGATCACACTATTCTAAACCTGTAGATTGTAGAATGTAGATCCTTTTTACACCTAAATTTCGACTAGCAGTACAGTAAAATTGCAGGAATCCTCTACTGTAGTTTTACCTATACTTTTTTCTTCTATCTTGTATTCAACAGATGCTTTTACCTTTTTACAAATTCAGAACCAGACTTAAAAGCATATTATGCACATTGATCCAAATCTGGATTCAAATCCATTATCTTTAGGTGTAGTTGACACGGAAAAACGTAAAATACAGATAAGAGACTCTGTTCTCTGTTCACAGCAGTGGATTAGGGATTAAAGACTATAAGACGTTAAGTCGAGCGTAGGGCGTCGAGATTCTAGGTTTTAGATTTGAGAGTTGAGACAGTCAAGGGTTTACCGTGAAAGAAAACCAGGTCGAGTCTTAGAGAGGAGATGAATTCATTTCATTTCATCACATCGCTTTCACTTGTGCTTTCTCCACAGATAAAACGTGAGAAGAGAAGAGGGAGAATAACACATCTACAAGGCCGTGTGCCTCTACAGTCTACAGTCTGTCATGTGTAAATAATAGAGGAGGAACAAGTATCCATAAATTAATAGATAAATACACTTTACACATCCTCCCTTTCTTTTTCCCGCACAGATTTTTTGTAGAATTCAAATGAACGAGAGACAAAGAAGGAAGATGCAGTTGGATTTTTGATGTTGGTCAGGAAAAACTTGCCATATTCTCGATTCTCGTCATTACAAAACAACAGATTAAAAAGCATGTGGAAAATTAGTGTATCAAAAATCTCAAAGCTGTTTCAAAGCTCGGCTTAGCTGAGCTTTTCTGTCGTAAGTGGGACAATAAAAGAAAATGATCAACAATATCAGCATGCTTAAAACTTTATTTTTTGAGGTGTTTTCACCTTCAAATGTACAACAGACAACAGAGTACACCTAATTCAACGTATAGTCAGTAGTGAAGATAAAAGAAAGCTCTAAGCTCTAAGAAATAAACCGTTATTCGAATTAGAATTCAAAGTTCGCTGTATACACTTTATACTTTACACAGATACAAAAAAGGAAGAACGGAGAAGGTAGAATGTAGAACGTAAAATCAAGGTAGTGACGGGAATTAGGCTATTGCGGAAATCCGAGCTGAAGATCTATCTATCTATAAAAGAAAACCTAAAACTATTGGGATATAAAGACCACACAGCAAGAACCGTTTTCAACAGACTCCCCTCTTTTTCTTTCTCTTCCTCCATTTCAATTTCCATTTCCATTCCCTTTTCACTTTCTTGATCTACACGGATACCGATTGTCTTTACTCTTTACTCTTAACACTTTACACCGCGTGAGAAAATACAGATATATTTAATATATACACTACCCAAAATGTACATCGGCATGGACAAGGAGCTATCTACCGTCTATCTTCTCTCGTCTATCGTAAACCAGAGGAAAAAACGACACGGTGGAAAAGAATTTCATTTAAGATTTTAAGCTCTCACGGCAAACTTGTGAGGATCTGAGTGAGAGTGTTGAGAGTATGTGGGTTGTGAATTGTGAATATATCGAGTTGGGCAAGCAAAGTTCAAGTTTTTTCCCCTCTCCCATTCACTCCTTCTCCATCTTCCAAACCTACCTACTCACACACAGACACAGAGCGAGACACTTTTGTACATGTATGTAATGTGTAGTATGTAGTATGTACACTGTACACACTACACTTTTTCCCCCTTTTTTGCACTTTTAGTCTTCTTTTTTCTTTTTTTTTACTCGGTTATATTCATTTCATGGGATTCCTCCTAATCAATTCAGCACACTACAATAAATTTTATTGATTTGCCATTGACTTCTCACTACATATAAAAAAATTCTTTTATCAAGCTGAGAGAACTGAGAAGTGGGAATTGAACGCTGAACATTGAACGTTGAGAATTGGACATATTATGTAGCATAACACATGGCGTAACGTTAGCTTTATAAAACAGCACGCGTTTCATGAGAATCCAGAATCGACCACCATAGAAAGTAAACGTAACGTTGTGTGGTTCCGTATTCTCAACTCTCGATTCTGTTCTGGTCTGGTTTGGTGTTTCTGTTCACCAGGTTACGATTTGGTTTTTGGTTTTTTTCGGTTTTTGGTTTGGTTTGGAGAACACTAAACATATTATTATAGTATGAGTACAAGAATCAAGAATCAAGAATGTACATGAACTGAAATGAAATGAAATGGCATCGTGGAAAATTTCAACTTCACTTTCCGCAATTGCTTTTTTTTAGTTAGGAGTTTTTCAACTTTTACACTTTTTTTTAACGCCTTCTTGACTCAAGACTCGAGATTCAAACAAAATCAACGCAGATCCAGAGTCAAAATCCGAATCCGAATCCAACAGCAAGCAAACGCCGTCTCCTGATCTCCACACTTTCCATTTTACACAAGATTCTAAATTCTAAATTCAAGAACCTTGAATCTTGAATGTGCAATTTTGCTCCCGTTTGTTTCTCTTTTCTTCTCTCAAATCTCAAGTGAAGAAAGAAAGAAAGAAAGAAAAGTCAAGTAGTCAAGTGCTTAATGCTTATGTATTTCAAAGAGCCAAATACAAAATACAGATAGTCAAGAAACAGAGCTACAGAGAGAAAGTGCAAAGGTTTTCTCTGTTCTTTGTTCTCTGTTCTGTGTTTGTCTCCTCTTGTTTTAGCCATAAAACTATAAAACTGACTGGAGAGGGAAATAAATGAAATGAATAGAATAGAAAAGAAAGGACAAGAGTTAAAAAAGAATGATGAGACGGAGGATGAAGAGGTGAAAGTACCTTGTTCATTGTTCATTGTTCATGTTCTTGATTTTTTTTCTCAGTTTCATTTCAGATCCGTTTCTCTTTATTTCTACGCGGTATTGGATACAGCAGTTGTATTCTGTACATTTATGTATACAGAATAGAGAATAATATTATTATTGTCTTGAGTCTTGAGTCTTGAGTTTATCGATATCGATACTTCAATATTTATCAGAGTATAATGTTATTGTATTTCTGGCCCTGACTCTGCTCTGCTCTTGGTCTGTATTTTGTATTTTGTACTTCTCTCGCTCCTCTTTTTCTTCTTCTTCTTCTTCTTCTTCTTCTTCTTCTTCTTCTTCTTCTTCTTCTTCTTCATCTTTTTAAATGTTATGAGAGTTTTATTATTTGGTTGATATGTACCCTTTTACTTTACTTTACCACACACCACACTCTTCCTCTCCCGTTTTCACGTTCACACTTTGGTACTTCTTGTGTTAAGTTCTATGTATTTTATTTTATTTTATTCGGTTTCATCTGTGAGCCTGTGGTCTATGGTCAAGTTAAGTTGATGTGAAAATGCCAAACCAAAACTATCTACTTCTAACTTATAACCTCACACACTTTCCACTTTACACTGTTCTTTTAATGTTCAATGCTCAATGTTCAACCTTGAAGAATTGTTTTCTACTTGATTTCCACTTTTGATAGATACAATAGAATTTCATGGAAAATGGAAAACTGAAACTTTGGCCAATGTACTCTAAACTTCATACTATGTTTTCAACGCGATTATACAATATGTGAAAGTACATTTAAAATCAAAGTCATTCATGTTTCATGTTTCAGGATAGCTGAATTTTATTTTATATAAAGATAAAGTTATAGATTTTAGGTTGTAGTGCCAATGGCAAATGTTGCGTAATGTACAACTTTGGTTTGGTGTTTGGTTTTAACTTTTAACTGTATCTCATTTTCTTTAAATTTTTCATACTTTTCACATTTTGAAACGGTGTGTGGAGTGTAAAGTGTGGGAAACAATGTGCAAAAACAAAGAAAAAAGGAAAGTTCTTTTTACTTTTTTACTCAATTTCAAAGTTTTAAAACTTGTTCATGTGCAAAAGCCATCTTTTATCTATCTATCTATAATCTATATCTTTAGCGGGCTGTCATATTTTTTTACAAAAAGCTCCAAACTCCCCAAAATTTCAAAACCACAAAACACAAAAATTTAATTGGGTTTTGACGATTATGGTGTTTAAATTGTATAAGAAGAATAAAGATGAAGATAGAATTTTTCCTCGAATCAGGAATAATCATGAATTTTGATGTCGAATATGTGTGAAAACCGAAAGCGGACCATAGAAGTGCACGTGTGTGGTTGACCAGAACCAGGCTCAAGATTTTTGAAAGATTTAAAGTTTAAGGTTTAAGTGACGCAGAATGAAGGAGAAAGTTGATCAAGTGGGTAAAACCAAACACCAAACCAAAGAAGAATCAAGAATCAACCAACAAGAACAAAAAAAGGATATAAGCTTAAATCTTATTATAAACCTCAAAGAGCCGTGAAGAAGGAAGAGGTACCATCACCATCAACATCACCATTCCACCCTTCTTCCTCAATCTGAATCCAGTTTCATCCACATCCCTACTTGTGTATTGGATATGTACAATGTACAATGTACAACATTCCATCCATGTACACTGTACAGTATATTGTGTAAAGACGGTGAGGATTCAGCATTGAGCACTGAGGATTGAGAATCGGGAATCGAGGAAAGAGAACAGAGAAGACACAGCTCATTTGGTATTCTCAACTCGTTGACCATAATATAAGTTAGAAAATCCTCTAATGGACTCACTCTGTACCAAAATACCTCTAAGCCACCAACCACCATATAATAATACAATATATTGCTGTATGTACTTGTAAGTGGCAGTCCAAGAATCAAGAGGATGTGTGAAAGAGGTGAGAGGAAAGCAGCGTAAAGTGTGAGCTATGTATAAGAAATACAGAGAGAAAGAGAGTACAATCCTGTTTCTTTCTTAACTCTATTATATTATATTATTATTATTATATTCTTTCTCTTGCCTTCCTTATACATACAGCATCTTTGTCTTTTTCTTTTCCTATTCACTAATGTCTACATACTCCATACTCAATTCTCCACATATAATATCATAATATTCATGAATCACGTCACCTAAAAAATATAGGGATACACATGATGAGACACATGATCGATATGTATCTAGAATCCAGGCAGAACGTACCCCTTATATTATTATATATTATACATATGATTTATGTACATATTTTACTATGCAAGATAAAATAGAGTGAAGAGGGGGAAAATTGACTTGTTAAGCCATTCAATTTCAAATGTGCTTCATACTCCATGCTCAACCTTAAGTGTACGGATGTACAATGTACAGTGTACAAGTGCGTTTGAACTACGATGGTGTCTTCAATCTTTAATCTTCAACGTCCAATGTTCAATGCACGGCACGTACTTCTCTATATCATCATCATGTGCATGTGTACAGTGTACCGTGTACAAGAATAGAAGGCATAAATTAAACCAGAAGTGTGCAATATGTGTGTTTAAACCACTTGTACTGTACACTGTACAAAGTACAAGCTATAGATTATTTTATGCACAAGTCTAAAGAATATAGAACATGGAAACGTCAAACACTTCCCTTGTCATATATGTACAATGTATATTTTAATTGAGATTTCAAAACTTGAGACTTTCTACTTTCTACCGTCACATGAGTTGTGCATAATTTTAGAGTTTGGACTGTCCACAGAATTACAGTGTAGAGTATAGACAGAGAGTTGTGCGTTATAAGTTATAGTGTAAAAGATGTATAAGATAATTAGTATGGTCTATATAATATTTAGACTATGCATTGTGCATGCATTGCCAAAGGTTGAAAACAAGTTACAAGGTAAGTACAGTTTTTCATACTCCATACTCCATGCACATAAATACATGAGTAAGAATATTTAGCAAGGATGAAGCAACAAAATGGCCATTGAGAAGCATAATGGAATATGGAATATGATGAAGTGGGAAGATTTTTAGCATGGACTGGATTCTATGTAGAATATGGAGTGTAGAAACAACAGGCTTAAAGAGGAAGCTAGACTATTCTAAGCTTTCTCTTTGCTTTCTTTGCTTTAGACTTGGTTTTGATTTTGATTTTTGGTCCCAGAGTCTTTAGTGCTGAATAGATGCTATAGCTACAAGACAGTAGAATGTAGACAGTAGATCCACTAGAAAAATATACATGGGCTACTGAGTGTTGAGGAATTGTTTAAATTACTCCGACCTGGGTATAAAATACTTTCAGTATTCAGTATTCAATATTCAGGGCTCAGTGCTCAGTGGGTGATGTGTAAGAGAAATCAGAGTCAGAATCAGAATCCGTCTGAGCACGTCATAATAGAATAAACCCTTGCGGCGGTATTTATGCTCTAAAGATGGTAGCTAGTAGATAGCTCTGACTAAAATCAGTCTTCTAAGTAAAGTGCAAGTGTGTGTATAAAAAATAGGATAGACAAAGGGAAGAGATTAGTAAAGTAGTGACTCAAGATTCATTACTCATCATTTCCATTAGCTATTATCTATTATAGCTACAAGGTGTCTTAGCTCAGAGTTCAGAGTTCAGAGTCAATGGTCAAAAGTGTCACGTAAAACGTTGAAACGGATCAACTATAATCCCATCTTCATTTTCTTTGTTTAGTATGAAGTATGACGTGGAGACTTAAGCATATATACTTTAATATATACTTTAATCCAAATTTGTTGAGACAAGAAACTATTTAAAGATACTGTAGTTGTTTTGTTGATACACATTCGTGATAGAAAGAGAGAAAGCCAGACTTACCGACAGTTGTCAAAAGCATATTATCCAGAAGGAGGGCGATGGCCACGATAATTAGGACTAGTCGCCGGGATTCTCTGCACCCAGCGAACCATGCTGCACATGGCCACCCGGAGACCACGTCCCCGACTAAATTAGTAAAAACAAGAGGAAAAAAGAAATCAGTTTTCAATTCTGCACATTTTTACCCAATTCACACAAGTCAATAGATACATGTACATACCTGCTGTCATCTCCCTTCTTTTCAGTCTCTTCTTCTGATGGTCATCCGGCTCCGAGCATCATCGTTTTTATCACTGCCCAAACCACTCAAGTTCTCTGTAAAAAGATTAATCAAATATTTAAAACAAAAATTGTAAAAATTAAAATAATCATTCTTCATTTAAACTTCAAAGTTATTTTGAGTTTTCAATTTTGAATTTTTATAGATTGCAGATTTCTCTAAACAAAAAAACTAAGCTGTATATACATTTTTAGCTTGAGGAGATTCTATTTGAATTCAATATCAGAACTCTCTTTTACTCTCACTTTTGTGAAACTGAATTATGTTAAATAGATCTAGAATCTAGAATCCAGAGACTTATGCATTCTTTTTGTTTTTTGTTTTCTTCAATGTTCTCCATAGAACAAAGAAAAAGAATAAGGCAGCTCAAAACTCAAGGCTCAAAGCTCAAAACCAATGTTAATATCATAGATATTCTTAAGCCTGAAAACTGAATATTGAATATTGAATATTGAATAAAGTACCGTAGAATGCTCTAATATTGTACACGTGCCCTAATATTGTACATTTAATTTTGTGGAAACTATAATAGTTAGAAGCCTACCATTTTTTGTCTGATCAGGGT
>JABASP010002055.1:0-23098 GCA_019776565.1 Sminthurinus signatus | reverse complement strand
CATGGATTTCAATGAGATTTTCGACCAAAGTCGCATTAGAATCTCACTAAGTGCACCATTAGATATCATTAGATTCTCATTGGACACAATGAGATTTTTTATGAGGGAAAACAAGGGATATAAAATGATTCTGGATTTGGGATTCCCCGTTAGAAGTTGACTCAAATGTTGTGAAAATGGGATGGTAAAAGATGGTAATATTTTAAACAAATCCTGAATCCTAGACAAACCAAAGCAATTTCTTCTTTCTTCTGTTTTTCTGTTTCTGACCTGGACGACCAAAGAAGGAAGAACAAGGATAAAGAATAAAGTTTTTTTAGTACATGTAAAAGTAAAAGTAAAAAATACTATTATGACTGTGAGCTGAATGAGTGAGTGAGTGAGCGAAGAGTTGCTGGTATGTTGTAATGTAGTAATGTAGTATTATGGTCCAGTAGAAACTAGACTTGTGTTTGGATTTAGATTTGCAGTTGGAGTTGAAGTTGGAGTTGGACTTGAACACATCTATCAAATCGGAAGTAAGGAGAAAAGTTACACTTTCACCATGACTACAAGCTATGAGTATGAGTATGAGGATGACTGTGTTTCTGAAGCCATAGTTCTCTCATGTACGAACAAGGAACAAGTATTTATGTACTTGTACTCGTCCTCGTCCTTCTTGTTCTGCTCCATGTTCTACATCAAGTTGAGGTTTATGGTGAAAGTTGGAGAGAGAAAGAGTTCTTTTTCCTTTCTCCTCCCTTTCCTCCTTTCTCCTTTCTACTTTCACTTTCTACATCCTACATCCTGCATCTTCAACTCAACTTGCCCATCTGAATAAAGAGGGGGAGAAAACTGGGAACTTGACTATAAAATCCCCAGCTTCTCCAGTCTCAAGTCTGAGAATCTCAAGTCTCAAGGTAAAGTACTCGTGTAAATGGCGGAAGAGACTCCGTATGTCTTTTCCCTTCTCCAAATCCAAATACATATGTAGAATGCACAACTACAATCTACGGATACAGAGCAGAGGAATTTTATAGCATGTACGATGTACGATATATTCCACTTGATACAAAAACTTAGACAAACCAGACCAAACCAAAGTACACTGTGCAAAACTAGAACTGGAAAGAAGCTTAGCACACGCTATCACCGTATGCAGGAGGAGAAAAAAACTGAAACTGTACTGGCATTCACAATTCACAAGTATCATCATCATCATCATCATCATTTCATTTCATCTCATTCCTTCTCTTTTTTTCGTGCCCTCAACACTGAACGCTGAACATTGAACAGTGAACAGCTTTACTCTGAAATAAAATGCGAGTGACTCGTTCTCTTTCATTTTCATTTTCACCCACACACAACTACTACTACAAAAACTACAACTACTCGCTCACGCTTCTCCCGACTCCTTCCACAGCCGTAAAAATAGTACAAAGAGAGTGAAAAGGGGAACATAAGAAAAGATGCAGGAAATTACATGGTCGTGCACTTCCAACTTCCAAATGCGTGAGTGTCTATTTATTCTATGCATGTAAATGTAAATGTGGATCTGGATGTGGATGCATGTGTTTTGTGTACCTTTTGAGTTAGAGTTTGGAATTTCCAGTTTCCAGCTCCGAGCTCCACAATCCTCCAGTGCGTATAAAAATAATGTGTAAAATCATATAAATTTGTCTACTATCTCTCTCTTTTTGTACAGTCGGCAATTTGACGCTATAGCTATATCTATATCTATCCATGTACAGAGAAAAAGCTCGGCTCCAACACAGACAATACGATATACAACAGCAAAAGCATAAGCAAACTCAAGAAGAGAAGAGAAAGAAGAATTCCAAATTCCCACATTCACATTTTTTTCAACTCGTTCCCTTTCCTCTAGTTTCTAGTTTCTATTTTATACTTTCTAGTCTCTAGTTTCTAGTTTCCAGTCCACACATCATTGACTTTCTCTTTATCCACTCTCCTTTCATCTCCTTTGACGCTGGAAAATCCACATCCAAATCCAACTCCAACTCCGCATTTTATGCCCTTTTTAGGATGAATTAGAAGGAAGAGAAAACTTTTTGTCACTCAACTATTTCTCTGTACATATGTGTGGATGTGTAAAACTTATTATTATTATTATTACTGTCAACATGTGAGAGGAGTGAGGACAACGACGTTGCTGATGATGACGATGGAAATGATGAGTGAGTCGTCAAATGACGAGGGGAATGAACAGAGAAGAGCGATTCTAGATTCTAGTTCAAAATGAAGCTCGAGTTGAATTGGACCTGGAAAAGAGGAGGTGAAAAAGGCACTTCCCAAATCGTAAACACAGAGAGAAGAAAGTATGCAGAATATTAAACTTTCATGGAACATAAATTGACAGCTATAATAAAGGAAAGCTAAGCTAAAGGACCAGCTAAAACGTGGATTCTGGTTAAACTAGAATAAAATAAAGTCAAGTAGAAAGTAGAGATGAATTTTATTTTTCCTTAGCTTTTCTCTTTCTGGTTTCTGGTTGTTTACCAACAATCCATTTTTGCTTGTATTGTAGATTCTAGTACATATAAAATACTATACATTCGTGTTCAATGTACAAGTACATGATCTTGAAACATGAGGGTTTAACCCGGTTAAAATGTTGGATAATCTTTCGATCCCCAATCCACAATCCAGAATTTACAGTGGAAAAGTAACGTTTAGTTGTAGTTTTAGTTGTCGTTTAGTTTGAGGTTTAGAGTTGCAAAGTTTAAAGTCAAGAGTGAGTGTCATTGACTCACTTATTTAGGTAACAAGGGGGAAACTTGAGAAGCTAAGAGGAGTGTGTTCAGTGTACAGTCTACAATGTACAGTTTACAGTATACATTACACTTTTCTCCTCTTGAGCTTCATTTTGCTTGGGGCAGCAAGTTTTCATGAGCCTAATTGCACGTAGATTCTAGACTCTAGATTCTAAATGTGATACGCACAGCTTCAAGGAACAAGTACAGAGTACAGCTTCTTTACCTTTTGAGTGGAAGCTTTAAGCTCCAATTCCAGCTTCAGTGCCTTCTCCATCTTCTTCTTCTTCTTCTATTCCTGGAGCATGATATAATCACGAGTTGAAAGAGATATTGACTTGCCATCTTGAATCTTGAGTGCATGTACAAAATGTGGATAAGCAAGAAAGTATCTCAACTACAGCCAGAGAGAGAGATAGAGAGAGAGAAGGAGGGAAAGTAACAATGACAAATAGAAAAGAGGAAGTAGATGCACTGTATTTTGGGTTCAGTTGCCACACACCACACACAGACACCTAGCTCAAAGCTCCGTTTTGCATGGTGCATACTTTTATTCCGTATCCTTGTTTCCTCAAAAGAAAAACGAATGAGAATACGCACACCAAACCAAACCACATGGAAACTGAAACTGCGTTACACACACTCTTTTGCTCTCACCTTATCGCATAGATACACAAGTGTCCTGAAAAGAGGACGGAATATTTCCTCCTTTTACCATTTCTTCTTCTACATCTCAATTTCCATCTCAATCTTGAGGCTTGAGACTTGAAACTTGAAACTTGAACCTAAATATATTTTATATAATATACTCCAAACATGAAAACTAGGGGAAAAGAAACCCAAGCAAAACCAAACCAAACCACTAGCACACAATACGCTCGGCTCTCGACTTTCTCCAGACAAATTGGTCTTTTAACTTGGCTCTACGTGACAGTGATACGATACCGGATAAGGATAAGGACACAGAGCAAAAGGAGTAGGAGTAGGCGAGATAAAGTCGTTGAGGCTGTCGGATGTTGGATGTCGCATGTATACATAAGATGCAACGAAGAGATGAGAATCAAGAAAATACATTGAAATTTGAGAGCTAAAAGGGGGGAAAAAACTATTGTAACCTCATGTTCTCATTTTCCATTATTATGCTTCTTCTGCTTTCATGTTGTTCCTGTCATTTTCTTTGTTGTCATAGTAGTCTTCATTCGTTATAATTAAATAGATACTATTTTTGCTCATCTTTCGGATTTTGGATTTTTTCAAGGCTAGAGCATTAAAGCATACAACTTACTTGTTAGATAGTAGATAAACAGAGCAATATTGGCGTTTTTATATTTTAAAATCTCAAAGCTTGATATTTCATCTGCTCCAAGTTTTTTCTTCTATTAAATTAGAATGTATAAAACACATGTGCATATTTTCTAACACTATTCTTTATTTAGAAATGAGCAGAGCTGACTCATGTTTATTAAAAATACATTCAAAAGAAATGGGAAATGGAGCACTCCAAATTCAAAAGAAAAAAGGCTCACGGCTCAAGGTAAACAGCAAATAGTAAATAATAAACAGTAGACGTAATATAATTAGTAATTCATTTGTTACTTTTAGGTCTTATGTAACCTTTACACATACATAATTAATAAGTAAATCTATTCTTTATTCTCTTTCATTTCAACTGGTAGCATACAAAAAGGATGGAGCATTGTGTAGAATTCTAAGTGTACAAAGTGTAGATATGTATCTGCATATGCACAATGTACAATGCACAATGCAAAATGTACACTGTAGAAAATATAAATATATAGAAACTTCATTCATCAAAAAGACTGCAGACTGCAAACTGCAAATGCACGTACTTGAAACACTGAGTTTTAGCCCTGAATTCTAGATTCTAGACTAGAAAAATGCACTTCAAATCCAGTCCTTTGACTCAAAAGAAATGTTAGAGAGAGAAAAGTCCTAGAGATTTTAATGACTAGGTAGTAGAGGTGCAAGGAAATTCAAGGTGAATAGTGACAGCTACAACTCACTCACACTATTTAAACGAGAGTAGACTTGAAAGCGAGAAAAAAAGACACGACTTGCATATTAATTAATGAACTTCCATAGCTTTATTTATTTTGATATTTATATATCTACTTGTTTTTGAATTATACAGGAAAGTGAAAAGAATTAAAAGAATTTTCTAGAAAACTTTTCTTTTGTATTACCATGGTGAAACATTTGAGCCTGAAATATTGAACACTAATTATTAAATATTCAATATCTATCATTGGAACTGCAAAAAAACAACGTACAACGTTACTTTTTACAAACGAAATATTACATTACAAGTCATTCAACTTTTTAATGAACAGAAAATGACAATGAAAATAAAAATGGAGAGTTATGAAGCATAAACATTTGCATCCAGTTTTGAGTTTTTATCCCAATAAAAATAAATAGTGTAATGAATCAAGTTTACTCTGAAACTGTAAATCAGAATCAGCCATTAAAGAAAATGGAATTGCTCTAGAATCTAGACTCTCGAATCTACAATCTAGAATGTAGATGCAAGATTCGAGATAAAAATAAAAGGTTTTTTAAACCGCTTTCCTCCCTTTTTTATACAATTTTAACCCGGCTCATTTATTTTCATTTGAGGAAGGATTTTGGCTGTAGAATAAAAATGTAAATTGTAAATGCGGATATTTCAATTTAAGTGTAAGAGTTTTGCCAGCATTCTTTGCTTTGCTGCGATACAAGATGTAAGATGTCTAATCTGAAACCAAGTATTTTAATTATAATGGCTCTGTATGTTTTGTATGCACGCTGTATTTTTTATTATGGAATGTTGTATCTACATTCTACATTCTGCAGTATACAGTAAAAATTGGTTGTAAA
This sequence comes from Sminthurinus signatus, assembly GCA_019776565.1. NCBI lineage: Eukaryota > Metazoa > Arthropoda > Collembola > Symphypleona > Katiannidae > Sminthurinus > Sminthurinus signatus. Next base: position 17,471 of record JABASP010002055.1, on the reverse strand, counting down.
ATATGGGCATATGTCATGAAAATAATTGAGTCATTTTTCCTCTCTTTCGCCCTTTCATTCTTATGCTTCTTTGACACTACGATTCGTAGTTCCAAAGCGTTGTGTAGTGTGGTGCGTAGTTGTGTCTACTCCAAATAGCTTAATATAAATACAGTACATGCATCATACTGTACTTAAAAAGATCCGTACCATTGAACTGTGCATTTCATATAGCATTGCAGACTGTTTCTAGTTCAAATGTGTGCAGATTGTGGATCATCTGCGGATAGGCAATTAATTTACTGTGAAAATGATGTATTATGTAGAATGTGGAATGTAGATACAAGAAACCGTTCTTTACGCTACAAAAAGTTTCATAGGGATCCATATCAGCAGCTTTGAGTGTTTTCTCTTCTTCTTCTGCTTCATATGAATAAAAGCTCCAATCGTCTTTTATTTTCTAACGTAAATTTTTACAAAGGGTTTGATTCCTATTATCTGTGGCTGTGGTAGTTTTTGGGGTAATTGGGAATGATAATGATAATTTTTATTTAGCATGATGATGATGATGACTTTTTATTTTAACACCATTTTCTTTCATCTTTCATTTTTGAAATTGGTATTAAATCCCCCTTTTTGGCAAGGGTGTGTGTGTATAAAGTTATCTTCTTCACCTTTTTATTTTACATACTATTTTATGGTGTGGGGTGAGAGAAGATTGAACTGGTTTGGATTGGATTGGATTTGATTAGAGTGAAATGAAAAAGTTTTTCAGGAAGGAAACTGAAACTGTTTTTGTCCCGCGAATCTAAAATCTAGAATCTAGAATCTAGAATCTAGAATCCAGAATCTAGAGTTGGAATCTACCATGTAGAATTTACCTAGATCCTAAACGTGTGAATGGAGTAATATATCTGAATTAAGACCTTTCCCAGTTTTCTCTGGCCATCTAATTTACACGGAAAGTTAAAAAACTAATAAAGTAGAATGAAATATCTCCAAGAGTGCATGCATAGGAAATAGGAAAATAGGATAGAAGAGATAGATTAGATAGATTCTTTTTGGATTATATTCTTCTCTTCTCGCACCTCATCCATTTACATACGTATTTTATAGAATATCATGGACGGTCATATTCATTTTTGTACCCTGTGTAGTGTACTCTGGACTTTGGACTGTGGGTTATAGGTAAATACTTATGTAATGTTTAGTCAAGGATCTCAAACAAACTTTGACAGCATTTTTCACTCGTAATTTTCCTTCTCTGGTCTAGTTTGGTTTCTAGTTTTTGGTTGTAGTCCCTCTGATTATTACTTACAACTATCATCATCACCATTATCATTACATGTATTAAAAGGAGCAGATAGAATAGTAGAAAACTTTTTAGGTTTAACCAGCACCAGCTCCAAACTTTGGCCACTGATAATTAGAGAGAAAGAGGAAGAAAAGTGGATAGTAGAAGAGCAAAAATAAATGAATCCACCAGCCAGAATTCAGGATTCAGGCAGGACATGCGGCCTCTAAACTTTTAGATTTAGCAGTATATGTGGAATGTGTAGACTACACAGTACACCGTGTAGATTATACAGCCTAGAAAATAAATCATGATACGGGTGCTCTTTCAAACTTTCCACCGTCCACAGTCCACACTTTCCAGCGCACACATGAACAATGAACATTGAACATGATTAAAATAATGTAAACGGGAATTTTGCCGTAAATAATAATTATTTTTTTCCCATTTGTTTACTTTCTCTCTAGCTTCACTTACAGTTTTCTAAAAAACTAAGGTATTATTCACGGAATATCATACGATATAATAATTATGAAAAGGTCACCCAATACTCGAAACTCAACTTTTATCACCTAAATAACTATTCTTATCTTTAGTAAATGCCTATAATAATAATAATTGTAATAATAGCTGTAATAACACCTTTAAATACAATATAATTCATTTATTGTCAATTTTAGTGTATTTGAGTGCTATTATTCTCGCCTTTGCCATCGCCATCCTCATAGTTTGATAACCATCAACCAATCAAACAATCAAATAGACCACCCATGACGGATGAGAAATTAGATAGGATAAATGTAAGAAGAACAACAACAACAGAAACTCCTGATTACTGACTACTGATTACTGAAGACTGATGACAAGTTGACAAGCTCGGTTCAATTAATTCAATTAATCACTTATGAGTCTTTCGTCAATCTCTCAAATAGCTTCAAATAGCTCCGCTCAGGTTTCAATGATTTTATTTTCTATTCATAGGAATTATTATTAATTGTCGTTTTATCCACATCAAAATTCAAATCTAGAATCTAAATTCTATAAACATAGTGCATAAATAAGGACATTTCAATCTCATAGTTCCTCACAAAACTTGTCTTTTTCTTTGATGCTCCAATAAATACGATATACAATACACGTGTAGGTGTTCTATAATATTTGCAAGGTTTTCTCCTTTGTATTTTGTGTTGCACGGTGTGAATGGCGACTGGAATGACAATAACAATAGAGCTACAAACTGCAAACTACAAACTATGTACAATGTACACACATGGATTGGATTTGAAAACAAGCGAGTGAGTAAACGGTAAAGAGGAAAGTAGTTCCGTCCGGGAATAAATAAATAAATAAATTACAGGGAGATTTGAACAATTGTTGTTGTTTGTCTCCATGTATGTACAATGTATAATGTATATAGTTAGAGAAAGACAGAGACAACAACGAGGAATATGAGACACACACACACAAAATTCCCATTCCCAACATCAGGAGAGAACAAAGTAATAGTAATGCTAAAGATCCCATTAACGTCCCAATACAATACAATCACAACAACTACATAAAAGATGTACAATGTACAATTTACAATCTACAATCTACGTCGACAAATTCTATGTATAGCAATAATAATAATAATAAGAGCCTTCATAATGGAACATATATCACACATACCTAAGCTTGAGCATGAATATCCGAGAGAGAACCCAGAACCGAGGAAAGAAAAGCTTGAAGAATAGAGAATAGAAAAGCATCCGAATTTCTATCTCGCCTAAATTCCTTCGTAGTATTCGCTTTCCCGTTTCCACACACAGAAATTCGAATGAAGGAATTGGAATTCAAACCCTTTTGTATTTTGTATTTGGTATTTTGTACCTATACAATTTTGTGCGTGTGTAGAATAAAGACGCACATCTATAAAGCTTATTTATACATACGTTTTACCTATGCTCATCCAATAATACGGACAGAGAAAAGAGTAGTATGAAAAGAGGTAGCAATTGTATTTATAGTTGTAGTTGTATTTGTATTTGTCTTGTATTGTCTTTTATTATTCGCCGCTGATCTGCTGATTCAACTGTATGTGTAATGTACGATGTACAATGTATTATGGATGATGAGCGTAAACTAAATACTAAATACAAAATACTACATACTACATAGAAACCCGGAATCCGAAATCCAAAGCAAATCTAACGAAACCCATGAATTTGAGATCTAGATGTTGAATCGGATCTGGCAGTGCGACAGAACTTTGGATCTGGAAAAGCTGAAACCTGTTTTTATTCCATGCTTCCGATTTCCCATTCATTCATACATACAAACATGTAGCTTTATCCAGTTTAGGGAGAGAGAAGGAGAAAACAGACAACAGAAAAGAGAAACTAGAAGCGAAAGACTAGTACAAAATATAAATACAATAGGAAACAGAACAGAGAAAAGAGAGAACAGAGATAAGATAATAAAAACATAGGTTTCTGGTTCCTCTTTTCCCCTCACTTGTACAATGTACAATGTACAATGTACATTGTACATAAATATAAATGTATCTAGCCCGTAAATCCTGACTCATTCCATATTCCAAATTCCAGTTCCAGCTCCAACCATTATATATTATACTTTCCCATTCCAGTCACTACAATGAGTGTTATGAGGATTATTTATTGGAATTGGGCTGGATATAAAGATGTGGCAGGAGATACTGGAGATAACTGAATGAATGAATGAATGGAGGAATGGAGGAATGAATAAGTGAGTGCGGGAGGGAGAGTGAATGAATAAATTCAAAGTTGGATGGATATGGATTTGATATCCCAGGTTTGCTTAGTGCACCGTAAAAAGATGCAGTTTTAGATTTGATTTGTGCATGTATCATGTATTTTGTATTTTGTACTATGAGCTGGTGTTTGATACAGGGCGTTGGCTTTTTCTCCCTCCACTTGTGCATGGATTTCACTGATTTAATCGATAATCTATCTACTATCTACAAGCCAATTCACATGTGTAATTTTAGTAAAATCATAAATAAATAAATAAATAGATGCTTATAAGAAGCTTCATTCTAAATTCCACATTTAAAGCTCCAAAGTTCCAAGTTCCTACAGATCAAAAGAAGGAGAAGTTAAGTCTATGTTTTATTGTTGTTGTTGTTACAAGCTTCTTCTTCTTGTTTAGCTTCTCCTTTATTTCGTATCTCGTATCTCGAATTTCATAGACAGGTTCTCGTGAGGAAACTTTCTCATTATCAAGTAAAACTATTCACGATTCACTTTATACCTCCCGCTCGTCTCATATTACAAGGTGTATACTTGCTGAGGCTTCCACTTTCTTCCCGCTTCTCCTTTCTCTCACATAGAGAATAGAGGACTTGACATGAAAGCGGACTAATTTTCAACAAGGTGGTGAGCACTAATTACGCTCACCACCTTCTTTTGTTTTGTTTTGCTGTTGTCTTCCTTTCTTCCTCGACTCCCTTTCTCCATGTACAAATTATCTTTCTACCTTAGCTCTTTTGCTCATTATTATTACAGTGGATCAACCTGATAATTCTCACATACAGAATGCACAATACACACAAAAGCCCTAAGAAAGAGAATTTGAATTTGAATTCATCTCCAATTTCCAATTTCACATCCCTTGCAGCGCCTTCAAGTTACACGATATTAATATTGGTATTAGTGTTAGTATTTTTAGTTATCTCATCATCATCATTTGTTGTACATTATACATTGTACAAGTGCGTGTATGCTACAGACTGAGGAGAAATGTGTGTGTGTGTGTAATTTTGTGCGGATGGCGGATGACCCAAAGTTGATCTGCCTCGTTCCATCCAAACTGTTATGGCTCATGCATGCTTTTCCTCTTCCATCTTCCCTCTCTTCCGTAGAAAGTAGAATGTAGAATGGAGATACTGGGAACTGGGTACTTTATCATATCTGGATATCTAGTCGACTTTGACTTATTTTACATGTTTTATCCTGCCATATCCTGAATGGTTGTTTCGTGCTCCTTTTTTAGCCACTAAAAATACGAATACGAATATTCTCCAGTATTTCGCAATGTACAATGTACAGTGTACAGTGTTTAGTATGTGCTGTACTTAAGCTGGAAATGGAACAGGAACAAGTGCCAGTGGTTGGGAAAGCAAAGAGCAAAGACAGAGAGAGGCAAAGTGTGCAAACGTCAAACTTTACATGTACAAAATAAATACAAGAAATACTATAGTACATTGTGCATTCCAACACATGGAAAATGAATGTTGTATACACATTACACATACGCTCAATGTTCAATGCTCATTTATTGAAACGCGAGTCTATTTCTGGACGAGTGCAAAATTTGGAGCATACAATTTACAATATGCATTGTATAGCGGGTAGCATATGCATGAGAAAAAGGAATGGGGAAAGAAGTAGGCGTACATGTAGAATGTAGAATGTATAGTTTATAGTGTAGAATGTAGGTATAAATAGATAGGCTTGAAATAGTTGGATGAATGAGTGAGGGGACGGGAATAAAAGGCCGCTTACTCGGTAGTTGTTAGACTGCCTATAGAGAGGATAAAAGGAATCGATTTTCCAGTTATTGTCTTTCATAATTCAAAGAGCTTCCCAAGCGTTAAACCTTTTCCCTTTTTCCATTATTATGACGACCGCAGGGGATCCTCAACCTGGAACTGGGAACTCCGAAAGTTGGCCCGGCTCCTCTTCCCCGTTCCTTACGAGAAAACCCAAACCCAAAGCCAATGGGACGAAACACCGTAAAAACCACGTGTACAATCTACTATCTATAATCTACAATCTACAATGTTCAATGTACAAGACACATGGACTAGTTAAGACTGCCTGTACATTTCCCTATTTCACTATCACTTTCCCATTTTCTCCCCAATTACTCCGTCACAGGCTGGTCTGGCTGTATCTCGATCTGTGTCTGTATTTCTATCGATATTGGTTATGCTTATACTACATGTGTAATGTGTATCACCTAAATTAGTATATACAACGGCCAACTTTATTCTTATCCTACCTTTTTGGTTTTTGGCTTGGCACACTTGGCGTGTGCTTGTGAATGAATTTTCTCTAGGAATTTCAACTTATTTTACTTTCACTTTCCTTGAACGTCCAATGTTAAGATTCAAATGCCATTTTTTTAAAAAAAGAAGATGAAACTACAGTGCATCAACAACACGAAAATAGACAGAGGAAAATAGAAAATATTTTGGAAAAAATGAGTGGGTGAAAGCTAACAAAAAGCTGCATCTTTCTTTTCCTTGTTGTTGTCCATCTATTTCTATTTCTTTTACTATTGTGTTTAAGTTGCAGATGAAAAACACGTCTAGTTTTTGTTGGAAGAAAAATGAGGATAACAAAAGCAAGACGTATGAGACTAAGAAAACGAAAAAGATAGGGAAAGTAAATGGAGAAAAATAATAAGGAAAACAAGAGAGAACGAGAGAGAGAGAGAGAATCCTGAGAATAACAATGACGACAACATTGAGTGAAATAGAATAAACGGTGTGTACTGTGTACAATATGGACAAAAAAAGAAAGTCAAAGTTATGTGTGTACACTGTCCAATGTCCAATGTCTAGTGTCCAGTGTCTAGTATCTGAAGTTGTCTTGTAAACTCATTGTTCCGTTTGCTTCTTTTCTTTCATTTTTTTCTTGGCCTGGCCTCCTGTCTCTGCTGTTTGTTTCTTTTTATCTTCCCTGCTTTCTCTTTTGTGTACACTGGTTCTTGAAAGCACAGAGTAAAGTCCTAGTAAATGTATCTAGCATCTAGTCCATCCTGTGAGTTATTTATTCCGACTTACTGTCTTTACTCTTACCGACTTTTCCTCCCATTCCATTCTTCCCTTCTTTTTTGTTTGTATTTGTATTTACTCTAGGTTTTAAAAACATGGGTCTGGTTTCTCGTTCCTTGTTGTTCGTCTCGTCTGGTACTGGTACTGGTGTTTGGTGTCCACAGTCTACAGTCTAGTGTGTGTCTGGCTTGGCCAACAAAAGCTATCCAACTGTTTTTATCAACTCCTCCATCTCTCTATGTTGGTGTCTATCTTAACAACTGATCATTGGCTCTTTTTTCTACCCCAACTAATAGAAAAAGCTAGCCAAACTTTTTTTCCAGCACCCTCAAAAAATATTACGAGAGCGAGAGAGGAATCCAAAAAATGTAAACGCATAACAAAAATAAAAATGATGAGTGCACACAATAAACTACAAACTGCAAACTGTAAACTACACATTACACTTTCTCTGCCAAATTTTGCACAGGATGCACAAAATAAATGAAAGCACTCTTCAGTTCTTCATGAAAAGTTTCTGTTCTTTTTCTATATAAATGATGTACAAAATGCAGGAGAGGATTCCGCAAAGTCAGTGCTCATAAGGCGAAGACAATGATTTTCTTTTTTCTTTTCAACTCCAGCTTCTAATATTGAGTACATGCTCACTGTTCACTGTATTCTGTATTATGAAAGAGGATGAGGTGAGTAATGCACTTTTGGTTTGCTTAGAAAGCAAACCAAACCAAACTCCTCCGGGTCTGAGTGAAAGTAGAAGGAGAAAGTAAAAAGAGAAAGTAGACGGAGAAAGTGGGTCAAATTTTTGTATGTATGAGGTGAGCATTGAAGACTGAACATCTATAATCTGCCTTGTACAGTGTTCAGTGTTCAGTTTATTTATTTCCTCGTGAGTTTAGGCTTGGACTTGGAGTTGGAGTTGGACTTGGAATTGGGTATTTTTTTGTGTGTGTCTGGAGAAAGGATCATGAAACCAATTTGATAACCTACTCATTCCTTTTTTTCTTGTTCCGTGCACTTTCTCCTTTTCTCGTTTTCCTTGCCTCTACTTTCACTTTTACTTTCTCTTCGGCTTTCTGTGGACCGTGTAAAAACAGGAGCATTGATTGAAAAGTGAAAAGGAGTTTTTACATGTATATTTTACTGTATTTATGTTGAGTTTGACCCTCGCACTCTTTTACTTTTTCTTTCTCGTTTCTCGTTTCTTTATCCAGTTGCAACCATCCTCGTTTTTCTTGTATTACAGATACAACGTACATAGATTGTGTGATCTGTCCATTTGTAAACTCAGTTCCGAGAACTGGGAAAGAATAGAAGAAAAGCAGCTTAGCTTTGTTAGATGCAACGTCACTCGACTTCATTTTCCTGAGTTCCGAGGTGGAGTTCTGAAGCGACAAAGATACATGTACAATGTACAATGTACAGTTGCTAGCTGTATCTGCTTTTCTTTATGTATCTACCATCTACGCGGAAAATACGAAATACAAAATACAATACTCTGCCTGATCCGTCTAACGCTCTTAGATTCACGTATTTTTGGAAATTGGATATTTTTCAGGAGCGTCAAGGCGTCAAGTCATCTCCATTTCCATCTGGAATGAAAACGAAAAAAAAGTAGAACCAGGAAAAGTACCGTGTGCTCCAAGGACGATAGCCGACAGACGACAGACAACAGAGAATCGACTATGGACGACCGTCGAGGTGGCAAAGACATTTTGACGGAGAAAGAAAAGCAAAAGAGACACCAAGGCCAAATGTATGAGCATAAAAACCAGGAGAATGAAGAATGAAAGGTTGGGGAAAGAAAGCGAGAGGGAAAGTAATATAAAACTTCGCTATCTTTTTTTCCTCTTTTCCTCATCTTTTCACAAAGGATCCAAAATCCTATCGCTGTCTCCTTCTTCTGCAACGCTGTAAAAATCTAGGGAAAGACGTGGTAAGGTGAAATCAGAAATAAGCCGAAATGGATGAATAGTTGACTATTTGGATGACTGGCTGACTGGATGGTGAGTTCGTTGGTGCGCACCTGAAATTGGCAAGTTGGTCGATCTATGACGAATACCATACCATCTGTATAAATAAACGAGTTTGTATGTTTTATCCGTATCCGTAGGCAAGAATCTGGAATCTGGAGTGTATTATACAATTCCATTTTTTGCGTGTATGAACTCTGAACATTGAACATTGAACACTGAATATTGAACGTTGAGCACACTTTTACTCGCCAGCATGTGTGTGTGTGTGGATAAGGAAGAAAATAGACAGTACAGAGTACAGAGGCTTTTCCTATTTTCTTATGCATAGCTTTTTCTTCTCCGTATTCCACTCACACACTTGTACACTTTTCGTTTTAAAATAACGATCCTCACATCAGCTCACGCTGGAATGGAAGAGAAGAGAAGAGAACACAGCAGAACAGAACTGAACAGAATTGAGAAGAGAAAGCGAGAACATGTTCTTTAAGAGCACGCGGTGGAAGAAAAGAGAAAGAGACTTCCAACCGACTTGATCTCAAACTCGGTCCAAGTTCATGTCCAAAAATTAAAGTCGAGCCAGACCAGATCAAAACCCGCATATAGACTCCAAGTCAAGCCAAGCCAAGCCAAGCCAAACAAAACACCAAAACTCAAAGCTCAAAGGAGGGAAAGCTAAAAGCATACAGAGTATAGAGTAAAGAGTATGAAATAAGGAAACCGAAAGGAAGAACCAGTGACCCAATTTGGATAGAATCCAGAACAAAACAGACTTCTCCGTCTTCATACCTCTGATACAGTCAATTACATATATACTATTTACACTCTCATATCTTTATTCTATATCTATCTATATTTTACAACCCAAATCCGAATTCGACTTTGGATCCAAATCCAAATCCTCCCAACCGCTTGATGGTTTGATGGCAAATGGCAAAGGAAGCAAAGTACATAAAAACCCTCTTCATTTTTTCTTCCTTGTCCTTGGCTCTTGGTTTGGTTTAGTTTTCTCTCTCTCTCTCTTTCACTCTCATTATCTCGTCTCCAGAAATCTTCAGAGTATGTTTATAAAGTTGAACTTTCACTCAGCCTTCCAACAGTGCACAACGCACAAAGTAAAACAGGAAATGCTTTTATCTAACTTTCTCCACGTTCTTTCTAATACTTTCTCATGCTTTCTCTACTTTCTTTTCCTTACTTTCTCCACTTTCTCTACTTTCTTTTCCTTACATTCACCGTTCACCGTATTATTTAGACTGAGGTTTTGAACGTTGAAAATTTCATAAATTTGGATTTGACTCATGTTTACTTTCTCAATGTATAAACAAAAATTTTAAACCATCGACCAGCCTCATTTACGAGTTGGTACATTTTGGCCTGAACAAGCTAAAACAATATTCTTCTTCTTCTTTTTAATCATGAGAAAAGTTTGTAAACTACAAGCTGAAATAAGTCTAGTTGCACTTTCTTGTAAAACGGGTAGAAAATCCCATGTTTGTTTCAAGTATAAACTTTGAAAAGTCAGTGTTTTTAAGTCGGATTTACATTCAAAGGATTAAAGGCATAAATATTAAATATGCAAGTATTTAGAGCCTTGAGTTTGGAGTGTTGCGGATTACCAATTACCATTTACAATTCCTATTAAGAAGCTCAGCTCACGTCAACAAAATCTCAAGTCATAAGGATTGAGGATGAGAATACACAAAATGTCTATAGAAGCAGAATGGTATTTGGAAAGCAAAGGTATTTACATGTATTTTTAAGCTCCAAGTAGAAGCCTTTAGATAAACATTTTGGTATTACAAGGAATTCTGAGGAATTTTGAGTGTTGAGTTTTGGAAGTTTAAAACCAGTACCAGTATCAGTACGGTCGTGAGAATAATTTAGAATGAAGCGTGAAGAACACAGTGAGAAAGTGTTTATCTTAACTTGTAAATTAGTGAGGAAATTAGGAGGAAGAAAAATAAAATACATGGGAGTGTATTGATAATGGGAATGAGACTTTGACGAGAATTAAGCATCAAGAATCCCCTCGAGATCAACTTTTGGAGGAAAAAGCAAAGTAAATGTGAATTCCTAAGTTTGACTTGACTTGAGTTTCCTCTAGAATTCCAGAATTCTAGGTTACTACAATAGTTTGTGGTTGGCTTTCTCTTAAAAAGTTGACAAAAAGGAAGCGAAAAGCTCAGTGGTACTGAAAAGTGAAAGTTGCAAGAAACCAGAGTAAATAAGGCATAATAATAATATAATACATGTACAAATTTTACAGTGTACATTGTACATAGTAAATACTAAGTACTAAATACACCCAAAGAGTCCCCACTTCCCAAATATCTGTATAGTGTATGTGATAAAAGTGGGAGAAAGTAGAAAGTGGAGAAAGTGGAGAAAGTGGTAAAACTTTTCACCCATATAATGTTTATTCATGGCCTTCATAATTAGTCCCTTGCGTGTACAATGTAAAATGTAAAATGTAGGGTGTAGAAAGTGTGTAGGAAGAGAGTGGTGTGTGGTGTGTGCTGTAGATTGTAATGGTAGATCCAACGTCAAGGCATTTATCTTGTCTCACTCTTAATTCCTCCACACAGCACAGCACATTTACATACAAACACTTTGGACTTGGACTTCTACTTGGACTTGGGTTGGGATGTGAAATAACTTGCTTTTTAATTACTCATCATTATGATCTTATCATCTCGGCTACAAAATTCCCAAGTATAAGCCTCCAATCGGAGAAAGAGAGAGAGAGAGCGAGAGAGAAAGTCAACTCACTTTTATTTTTACTTTTTATTTTTCTCCAACGTTTCCCTTAGTCATAATAATTGTCCTACATTCTGCCTGTGGTGGAGAAAAATACATTTAACATGTACCTTGTACCTCCTTCATAACTGAATTTGTAGCCGTGGCTTTAATTCTAATTTTATTTTTATGCGTCCGTTTAGTTCCAGTTAATGTTCCATAAATGACTTTATTTTTTATCTCCCTCCAGATCCAAATCTAAAATCTAGAACCAGAACCAGATCTCTGGTGAAATTCATCAACGCCTAAAAAATAAAAAATACCTACAACCTCACAAGCTATCACTATATTCTACTAATTTCATTTCATTTTTTCCAACACTACTGATACTTCCATTTTCACTTTCGTCATTACTTCCAAATTTCCACATGACACATGACTGTTGTTCAAGGAAATGGGTGCAGAATTTTCTACATAATCTATCCATTTTTCTCTGGAGCATATTTTCCTTTCAACTTTTAGATAATTCTACTCCCTCTAATTTCTGCTTTCTGTGTTCAAGTAAAAGTAAAAGTATTTTTGATGAGGAGGTGGAAAATTTAGAACGTGGAGGATGTTGGATGTTGAAGGATGATTAAGAAATGACGCTTTTGATTACATGCAAAAGTCATTAACGACTTGAAGCTCGGAGAAAATTCTACATTCTACAGTTTCTACATTTTAGTTTTTAGTTGCTTTAGTCAGCAACTTTCTTTGGCTCATTAATGACGTGATGGTTCATATGAAATATGAAATATATAAAATTGAATACATGTAGATTATACATGTAAACTTTACATCAATTTCATATTCCATATCCAAATTACCACAAACACAATCTACCAAACCAAACCAAACCAATATCAATTCAATCCAATCCAAACCAGACCAGACCAATTCCGTTTAATCAGTGGCATACGCACACACGCTGGAATTTGAATTGGAACTGAAACTGGAGCTGATTGTCATCAACTCTATTTCTTCTCATCCATCTTCATCTCCCTTCTCCTTTCATCATCTTGATCTGATTCATCATCTCAAGTTTTCCCTAAACTTTTTTCACCTGTCCACCCATTCCCAATTCCAACCTCAATCTCAATCTAGATCCACATCCAAATCCTGAAACTAAAAACTCAAAACTGATTCAATTTATACTCATTTACAAGTTTGGAAATGCTAATTCTTTGCCTCATTTTCAAATTTTGTTACTCATCACCATTACAAAATCACCAGCGTCAAAACTCTAGAAGTCTAAAATCCAAAGTCTATCTTAATTTTCACACTCACAGAAAGCTCTTTTATTTTTCAAGGTACAGGAATGATTTTGATCAAAAAATGAAAGAAAATGATTTTCTTGCAAAAATTACTATAAAGTAATATTTTGTACAGTTTTTACAGTGATATTTTTTGCAAAGCATCGTCTAGTGTCTAGACGAATTTCAAAGTAAGTTGTCCCTGAAATCAACAAGAAGATTTCAGAGAAACATAGTATACACGTTTTTTTGTGGGTTCCATCATTTTTGGACTGTGTTGTAGATATTTTTGTGCACAGCATGAGAAACTACAGAGTTTTTCCTTTTTAGATTTAAGCTGCAAAGTAAATTCTAGAATCTAGAAATGCAAACTGTATACTGTATACAGTAGCTTTTGCAAAAATGGAGATGGAAATGTAAAAAGTATGTAGAATCAAGAATCTGGAATCTACATTGTAAAAAGCCCAAAGTGGAAGACGCAGTTGTGCGAATGTGGGTCGGAGAATGTGGGTCGGAAAGGAATACGTTGCATAAAACGTAATGCATTTAAGTGATGAGACATTTCAGTCTCTGTTCTCTTCAGTTCCTTTCCGTTGTGCTCTGTTCTGTTCTGCTCCGCTCTGCTCTATTTATGTAAAGAAGGAGCAGACAGCCGCTGTTTCATCTACTGGTGAAAACAGACCACACCAGACCAGAAGGGGAGTGAAAAGGAGAAGATGCGGCGGCGGAGAAAGGATTCCCAAGAGATCCGAGTTTGCACAAAAACTAAACTGGATCGTCGAATCCGTCTTCTTTTGTAGTACATCTACTAAAGTCTACAGTCCACAGTCTACAGTCTACAGTTACATTATATTCTTGCCTTACTTTTTTTCTCATCCTCTCTGTTCTCTACAGCATCATGCTGAAAACCAGACTGAACTGAACTCTGCTGTTCTGTTTTGTTCTGTGAGAATAAAAAGTAGAAAGTAGAAACACAGATAGTCAAAGCCTCCAGTCTCCAGACTCCAGACTCTCAGTCTAACTCTACATGATTTTTCTCTGGAGAAGAGCAAAGTGGGAATGAGATGGAGATGGAGTTGGAAACGGAGACGGAGACGGAAGTTGAACAAACGAAAGAACGAAGGAGCGAAGGAGCGAGAGTGCAGACTTGAGAAAATCCGTTGAGTACATTCTTTCTCATTCTTATTCTCTCAATTCTCAATACAAATGCATAAACTCGTCTTTTTCTTCTTTTCTCTTTCTTGTTTCCCGTTTCTCTCATTGTCATCCGGTTTTGTAGTTGTGTACATTGTGCATAATGTGTGAGCCACACTTTGCCTCCACTTTCTCCACTTTCTCCTCTTGCTACGAATGATCAAAGTTTAAATTGAGATTTTTACTGCATATGTTGTTTTTTCTAATATTCCTTCTATTTTTTTGTCTCATACTCCAAACTCCATATGAAGTCATGTGGTACATTTTCAAAGCGTAGATTGTATATTATGTACATTGTACAAAGGACACTCCACACATGACATTACTTCAATATGCTTTCAGCCAAACGACAAGAAAAAAATGTAATATAGTGGAACTAGATACAAAAGTAACAACATAAAAAAACAAATCCTCTGAGCATATCTTTCTTTTTCTTAGTTTTTGTCCTTTTCTCTTTTTCTCCTTTTTTTGCCATCCGCTTACATTTACTTTTAACTTGTAAAAGGTCAAAAGTAGACCAGAGACAATGTCGACCAAAAACTAACAACTAACAACTACCAAAAAAATAACCAAACGGCAAATGGAAAGGAATTATTTTTTCCTTGATAATTTATTTACTACATTGAACCAGACTGCATCTTGGTGCATTTTATTATTGTAGTATTGTAGTGCATTGAGTTTCACTAGATTACATTGGATTAAATTGTCTCGGTTTTTTAGTTAGAATAATTATTTTTTGTCCTCTCTGCTCGAGTTTCTGTTTTCTCAGACTAAAAAGTGAGGAAAATTGCAGATGCAAATAAATTCCTTGTTTTTTTGCACGTCTGTTTTTAAATTTGAAGTTTATCAGAATCAGAAAATAGGAATAAAAGTAGAAAATTGTGGCGGATTTTCTTCCAGTTGAATTTCAATTGAGAGCGCAGAGTACATAAAATTCTTGGGGTAGTTTTATGCATTTTTGGTTTAAAAAAAAGTAAGGAAACGATTTGATTCTAGATTCTAGACTCTAGATTTTAGATTCACATCCAACGCCGAGCTTTAAACTTGTGAGAGAGAATGCATTTGGAATTCCGAGTGAACTTTGATAGATAAGAGGAGAGAAATGGAATGTGAGTGAAAAAAAGAGAGAATCCGTATAAAAATGGGAATCTGACGAAACGGGAACGAGGTAATCCGAATTCATTGTCAGTGCAAAGATTCATCGTTTTACACCACATCTGCTCCTACTTATCGCCCAGTCTCTAGACTCTAGACTTCAGACACCATCAACTTGCAAACTTTCTACACTTTTTTTGTTTGTTTGTTTGTATGCACACTCGGTCATGCACAGAGAACAGAAGAGTGAAGAAAGTTTACACTCTACAAAAATGCAAGGAGGAAAGGAATGGAAAAAGTCTGAAAAATTTGACATCCTCTTTTCAACTTTGTCACTGTTTTCCTATCTATTTTTCCTTCCTTTTCTTTTGATGATTTTGCGCACTACATAATATATTTTTTGCCTCTTTTTCAATCTGAATTTACATCAGAAACTGAATCTGGATCTTTTGAAAGTTTGTACATTTTCTGTAGAACATGGAAAAACTCTTGGAGAATCCTGATCTTGATGATTCAAAAATGTTCATTGAATCGGATCGAATTTTTATTTTCTCTTGCCTTGTATTTTATTTTAGTATCTTTTTTCTCTTTTTTTTACTTTCTCTTAATTTCCACCAAGGATTTTTTAACTGGATAAAATGGGTTGAGAAGCTGAAAAAAATTGTCCAATTTCTATTATTGCCTATTTTTATTATCCTATTGCTGATTCATGAGCTGAGAAGAGCACAAGAGGGAGGATACATTTTATATTTTATATTTTCCACAGAAGCGACAAGGCAAAGAAATACCAACACCAACACAAGCATCAGACTCAGCAGTATAACCCGCAGTAGAAAAGAAGAAACCAAACCAAACCAGTGACAATGGAAGAAAAAAACTGTTTTGTAATTTCTCCTATAATTTAATTTTCTTTTCCCCTTCCTCGCTGTGTTTCTCGTCTAAAACGACCATTTCAACTGCAATTTTAATGGAGAAAACATCCCATAAATCCACGAGTCGAGACAACACTGACATTTTATTCA
Source organism: Sminthurinus signatus (assembly GCA_019776565.1). Lineage (NCBI taxonomy): Eukaryota > Metazoa > Arthropoda > Collembola > Symphypleona > Katiannidae > Sminthurinus > Sminthurinus signatus. Next base: position 1,083 of record JABASP010002055.1, on the reverse strand, counting down.
TCCCAATCTCTTTTTAAACTTGGAAAAAGTATCCATCTAAAATCTAAAAGAATTCAGTAGAGCAGTAAAACCAGAACTCGTCTGCCTGCTTGCTGCACTATTTTTGGAATAGGGAACTTGAATTAAACTAAAGTATCTGTAAAATGTAGAATGGGACACGACATCAAACATCAGTAATCACATTTCAAGTATTTTGTTCAAAATGGGGATATTTATCTTTATTGTCCTTCATTTCCCTTTGACCTTGCGTGTGGCGTGTATAATTATCATTATTACAACTTGACATCGTCATCAGGTTCAACAGTAGAATAGTTTCAGCAAGAATATAAGAACTTAAGAAGGTCCAGAGCAAGACAACATAAACAAAAACAAAAGGGTCGTTTATCCAACGCCAATGTATTTTTCGTAGCTTTTGGAAACAGTCAATAAATGAAAATTTAATTATTAAAGTAATTTATTACCGTTCTATTTCCAACTGGGACCTTTTTGTACCCCCTTTCATATCCGAATTCGAATTCGAGTTCGGATTCTGGGCAAGAAAGAGGATACATTATTTTCATTTTGTTATGAGTCAGCAATTCAATTCAATAATACAAGCATTTTCTCTGATATTTTCTTTGTAAGTGCGAGTTCATTTGCATAGAATTTTTCTAGTGATCGGCAAATTTATTTCTACAAATTTCAGTCTAGTTTTCTTGTAGTAGCTAAAAAATAGGATTTTTTAAACCATTCTAGTTCAAGTATTGTGTTTAACTATTGCATTTGAGACGAAACCTGAAAGCCGCAACCGGAAACTGGAAACCGGATACCGAAAATCGGCTTTCATACATACACAGTCAGAAAAGTTAAAAACAAGAACTCCAGCATCACGTAAAAAAATTTATGAAATCACATCAAAAAAGCATTTTTCTATGTGATTTGGAATTAATTCGCACGTAGAATATCACCTACTCTTAATCACGTTAAAAATTTTCTCACTTGACCCCATTGCAGTGTTGCCAAATTTAGACGTTTACTAAAAATCACATAAAATAACCACTTTTTTAACGTGAAATCAAGTAAACGCTACTGTAAAACATTAAA
>JABASP010002054.1:0-23098 GCA_019776565.1 Sminthurinus signatus | reverse complement strand
ATCTATTATTATTATTACAAGTTGAGATTGAAAGTCTAGAGTATAGGATGTAGAATGTAGACTCTAGACGGAATTCGGAACTGTTGGGCGTTGGAAGTTGGACATTGGACAAGCGAGAAGAAAACATGTCCTCGTTTTCTGTTGTGCATTGTGTATTGAAAATATATATTGTATGGCCATCACGATTTTTTGTACGCAGAAAATACATAATAAGAAAATAAATAACTCACATCCATGTGGATTGGAACTTTTGAAAGTGACTTCGAGTGGAAAATTCCAGACGAACTTGCCATTCAAGTCTTTGGTTGTTATTTGAGAAATTGCTTCTTCCAGACCCTGGAAAAAATGGGGAAAAAAAGACAATGAATCAAACAAAACTTCAACAGCTCTTGAACAGAAAATTTTTGATCTTTTTTTAACTATACTATTGTTACAGAATATTTTACATTGTAGATTGTAAATTGCTGTGATCCATTGAGGATCAGTAAGATGACCAATTCATCAAAAATCAAAAACTAAGGAATAAAAAGTAAGAAATATTTGTAAGTCAAAGATAAAATATATCATAGTTGTTCACTATACAATATTCACATCGGTAAAAGATCAAACAAAAGACTTCAAAATCCTCCTCAATTTACTATCTCTATCTGAAATGGTACATTTTCGTAATATTGCGTATTATTGTAAATTGTGACTTGTGACTTCTGGTCATATACTACATTTTTTTATTTTTGATCCAAGATCAAAAGGTAACTCATTCGCATTGCGTAATAATAACTGTGCATTTTGTTATAAAAGATAGAAAACTTCATTGAAGAATGTAGAAAAGACATCACATGGTCACATGGACAAAGGAATTTCATTTTAGTTTTGGTTTGTTCAAATTTTTCAATGAATAATTCTGAACTCTGTACTGTAGATTGTAGAATCTAGAAATGTACACGCATACAGAATACATAACACATAGCAAAAGCTATCCAAAAATGCGGATGGTAAGAGTAAAAAGACAGTGACACTAAAAAAGTCATTGAAACTGTATAACTAGAGTTCACATGTAGAATGTAGACAAAGTCAAAAGTGAACTTGGAAATGTGAAATGTGGATCCTGTCCACGAGTCACGAGTCTACAGAGGCGAAAGTTATGTACAGTATTGATATTGATTTTATAGCGACCAGCAATAATCTGATGAATTGGTTCAAGTTCCAAGTTTTTTAAGATTTTACTTGTTACTCTTTACACAATACATTCATTTGAACTCATTTTGAATCATATATAATATGTACATTGTACATTCAAAAATACAAAATATATTTTATACTATAATAAAAGTACTGAAAACGTAATATTGAGTTTTATGCACCTTTCTAAACTGTCTACAAATGGAAAATATCTGTACTCATCAGTATAATAAACAAGAAACAGGAAAGTATAATATATAATATTTGTGAAACATAATAATATAATAAATTATTATCATACATAATACATAAGAATATTTGTTTAAACTTACAGTTGTGATTTGCCAGTCAGGCCCATATGCGAAATTGTACTTGCAGTAGATATCATTAATGCCGAAAACTTCTCCACATTCAATTCGTCCAGTTAGGGAAACTAGGAAATTTTCTGGGAGTCGGTTTAGTCCTTTTGGAACTGGTGATGATGAAGATGGTACATTCCCTTGTCTATGCCTTGACCCACTAGTTGGATTTGGATTTGGATTTTGACTTGAGCTAGTCAAAGACTTTGGATTCTTTTCACTGGCGGAAAACTTGGAACGAACATTTTTACTACTGCTTCCAATCGTCTCAATACTAGAGTCTGAGTCGCCGGCCTTCTCTGAACTTCTAAATTGGAAAATAAAAGGAGAATGAATAAAATTGCAGATTGTAGATTTAGATGACAAAACATTATTGCACAGAGTACAGACTACAGACAAAGGCCTTGTTATTATTATTGTGTTGTGGCCTTGAACGTTGAATTTGTCAACTGTCAATCGACAACATAAAAATACAAAAGATTCTCAAATCTCAGTTTCAATTACGACCAAAAACCAAGACATATCTACGACAGATAAATGTGGACAATAGACCGTACAAGCTTGGTTACTTTATTACGTTTTACTTTCAAATAAATCAAAAGTCGTATCAAGTATAAAAAATGTCTTTATTGTGGATCTTTTTCAAAACACAGTAGTTCTGAAATTACAAATGGCTGTCTTACAAATCTACAATCATTATGATGCATTTATATTGAGTACATGCAGTTTTTACCAAACTGTTTTGGTTCTATATTCTATACAGCAAACAAATTTTTTTATAGATTGTAAATTGTCACAAACTTTCTCCTGTGTAACTCTAAACTCTAACTCTGTACACTGTGTATATTCTTGTATATATATATGCAATGTAGTAAACCTCCAACTACAAAAAAGAGCACTTAAAATAAAATAACAGGAGTGGGAAAAGAAAGGAAACCGAATACGAAAAGGAATACAAAGAACATTCTTTTAGCTTTTTGTACATAAAGATTTGACTTGACAATTGACAAAAAAGACTTTTACTTGAACTATTGTGTTCCAAACCGACGTGAACAATGAAGAATAGAAAAGAGCATCAACTTTTCTATACACCAGGAAACTACTTTGAATTTCAATTTTCCAGATTCCAGATGTAAATGCATATTATACATTATACATGCTGCACTTGTAATCTTTTCCCTTTTTGTTTCCTTCACTTGAGCATGATATGCACTTGACATTGCATATTGCATTGCTCTGTGAAAAGAATCTAGGAATGAGGGATGGCAATGAAATTTGGTTTCATACATAATAGATAATAGATCAAGGTAAAACCTTACAAGATTTGTAGTCAAATGATACGAATCCCGTGAATTTTGTACTGCGTTTTAGTTTTAAAATCAAAAATAAAAAAATCAAAAGGATGCCTTTTACCTTTGATTCAAAAAATAAACAGTCAAAAGCTATTTTTTGTGTGCGTGCTTAGAAGGAAAGCAGCTAATGCAGTACAAAATGCACAATGATAACAGCGTGTTCGTATTTTGATTCTCCAATTGAGTAAACAACTGCTAATATGGATAATTTCCAATGACGTGGAAAACATTCCATAATATGCTTGAAAAAATAAATTTTAAACTAAATAAAGAAAACACCTCAACTTTTTGTTTTCATTTTCATAAAAACTTTATATCGATTGTACAGAAAAAACACTACGACGTACTATTAATAATTGAAATTTCGATTTGTTATTTTGCATTTTATATTTTATCTTTTATCAGAATAATATACAATACACACTATAGCTATTATTTTCAGCCTATTTATTATTTATTTATTTATTTTGTACTTTGTACCCACATAGGAAATTGTCAAATTTAGCTTAAGAATTTTATACTTGCTAAATTAAATATTATAATCTTGCTACTAATTTTTCCAATTAATTATTTAATATTATCTAAACTAAATAAATAAAAGAATAAAATACTTACGCAATATCCATCGTTTAATCTTGAAATTGTCTGTGGTTATGAAATTAAGAAATGTCTTCGAAAATTTAAATGAAAGGTCCAAAATCCGAAATCCGAAATAGTTTTGTACTTATCCTGAAGCCGTAATCGAGTAATCGAGTATCACGTTCAAATCAATGGTAGCGAGTGTGTGTGTATTGTGTATGTAGTCGGAATTCGGAATTAATTAAAAATCCACAAGCAGTCCAGTCTCTCGGTAACGTAATTAAAAACTGCTGTTTATTTTACACAACACACAAGACAAGACAGTACAGTGCAGCATACACCGTTTTCTCTTGTACTCTTGTAGTTTGTAGTGTAGAGTGTAGTGTAGTGCACAATTGCGGTAGAAGGTAGAAGAAGAAAATTGTCTATTGTCTCGTAATAAAGAAGGAATCGGGAATTTTGAATGAAAGGAAAACTTCTTGACTGAAACTTCAAGTACTGGTACGTTTATAATAATTAATAATGTCTCTCACATCACTCACTCACTCACTCACTCACTCACTCACTCACATTTATAGTCAAATTATACTGGATAACGGAAAGCACAATGATTATCTGTCATTACTGTGTGGGTTTGTTATTAAGACTAGTGAATCTTTTAAATCAGGAAGGATTAGAAATTGCACATTCCACATTCTACATTAAACGTCTAGTACCTACAATCTAGTTAAAGTTGTGCAAAATAAGTTCCACGTTTTGTATTTTGTGGGTTTTAATTATTTTCTTCGTTGCCAGTTTTCAATGTGGAAGCATCACATCTTATTTCTCGTATCTCGTATCTCGTATCATAAAAATATAATGTAATGTAGGGTAGGGAAGAAATCTATAATGTTTTATAATTTTGTATTACATGTTTATTCACACTGCAGGCCCCTTCAATACCAATGGTTTGTTGTTATTGTTTTTGAGCCATGGTAATGAGTCTCCATGACAACAGCCTGAAAACACCAGACGGTGTGTGTATAGTGGATATAGTGTGTACGTATGCACAATGTGCTGCCTAGTGCTGGCTGCTGGCAAATCCCCTTCATACTTCATACTTCATAGTACATGTGTAATATGTGTACAAACTGTACATTGGGCATTGTACATGCTGTGCATGATAAAAAGAGTACGATGGATCATACAACAGTTTCTCGACGCCCTGCGTATATTTATAAGCTTTGTAGGCATTAGGTATATTTTACGCATTAAAAACAGAATCAAAGTAAAAACTGAACAAAGTTGATACATAAATAAAGCCTATAGTTGAGAGGTTGACGGAAACTTCAAGTATTATATAATATATAGTATTCAGTATTTAAATTCGAGAGAAATAAAGCCTAACATAGTAAATAGTAACACACGTACATATTTATATCAAAGTTATAGTAGCAATACGAGTAAAAAAGGATTGACAAGTCTCCAATTATACCTATAGAACCTATAGAACTATTACAGTATATAATATACATGGTAAATTAATAATTAGGCATCAGACACCGGACAGAATGACATTGATATTGTGTGAGTCAAAGTAAAGCCAAATATTTCTTCTCATGCACATATTCGAATTTGGATCCGGTTTTATTTTCTATTTCCTAGCTACTTTCTATTTTATACTCAATACTCAATACTCAGCACGTAATTGAGTCTCATCCTTTCTTTTGCAATTGCTACAACTAATAACGATTCGATTGGTATTTCACGTGGGAATTGATCAGGTACAATTCACTATTTACTAATGTGTTCTCTACTCATTACAAATACAATACTTACCATAGGTATAAAACTTGCATATAGAACATTTAACTACTTCAGAGAACATCAGAGTTGTTGTTCATATATCGGATATCATGTAGAATGTAGAATGTAGACTATTGACTATTGATCATTTTTTCGTTTATGATTTTTTTATTGTAATTTTTCATTCCTTTTCCATGTTTACTTTTCCGCTCTCCCTCTCTGCCCATCTTTTCTTCATATCATAATGACTCAATATTACATGGAAGATTTTACCCTAGAGTACGTTTATGTATACTATGTTAGTGTACAGTATACAGTGTACACACGTGCATATTTATGGGTATCAGATGTATACTGTAAACATGCTTGTCCAAGTTGTTGTTTGTCTACATATATTCTACACCAAAGCCAGGGAAATAACCCACATTCTTTACTTATCGATCACCAAACTAGAGGACGAGTACTTTGTTTCTTATCCTTGTTTGGTGTTGGATGGCTTTTGGAAAACACATGTTTTTGCACTGTCAAATGACCAGCCGTTTTTTTCTGTCGGATGGTAGATTGTAGATTGTAGAGTGTAGAGTGTAGCTGGTGGCTACCCATACAAATTTCAAGTTGTATGATTTTATCGGGTGTATGAGATACACATTACACATGTTGTACATAATGTAATATGTAATATTTATGTATCTGTACTCTGTACACACATCATCGTATCTTGTTATACTATATTCTGCTGACTGTTGAGTGGACTGGGCTTTAGTGTTTGAGGTTTGAGCACGCACGGTATAAGATATAAGATATAAGAGCAAAAGTAGAAAGTAGAAATAAGGAGAGTGTACATTGTACATTGTACATAGAAATTTGAAGTGGAAAAACGAGAAAAGTGAGAGAGGTAGAAAGTAGAAAGTAGAGAGACAACATGGAATATTTAAGCATGTAATCAACTCAATACTCAATACTCAATGCTCAATGCTCAATACTCAATACATACAGATACTCAACGCAATGTAAAGAAGTTTACTTTAATAATATGCGTGCATATTTGTCCATTACCGTTCACCGTTTACTACACACAAATGTACAAAGTACAGTAACAATAGATAGGTATACTATGTAGAAGGTAGATAAATAGAAGAGTAGGAGAGTCCGCCCTGACACGACACTCTGGCGACAAGCACACTACACAGTACACAGAACACACTACACAAGTTACAAACGACAAACGACTTTAGATATATACATAGATATCCGTACTTGTACTTTTACTTTATACTTTATACTTTTTATACACTAGTGTATTTAGTACCGGTGTATTTACTATTTACACAAGAGTACTCGGAAAAAGGAAAGAAATAAAGAAAAAGAGAGACGGGGGAAACGGAAAAGAGTAGCAGAGAGAGAGAGAAAACGAGAACGAGAGAGTGGAGGAGTTAAATAGATAGAACTACATTCTACTATATTGAATATCTGTGTGTAATATGTAATATGTAGGAATCGACCACCACTATGGAATTTATGGAATTGGAAGTGCCTGTGGAAAAGTATCAAACATCACCAACAACTCTTCCTCGGGAACCTCGGGGTGTTGGACTTGGAGTTGGAGTGGCAAGTAACAACCTCAATGTAAGGAAACTCGGTCGTGGAGATAGTCGAGAAACTTGGGATCCGATAAGGTGATTTTCTATTTCACTGTAGAAAAACACATTTACATACTTTTTACATTTTAAATTTCCTCCAGAGTTTTTTTTTAACCGTAACCCAAAAACCGTACATAAACATAAACATTCCACATTCCACAATCTACAAAGCATTCACACTTTACACACACAAATAAATACACAATACACAACAGACTACTCGAACGGATTACGAATATTAGTTCTTTTTTGTGCTCATGCATTTGAATTCGGATTCCGATGTTCCTCCTCGTAGATCTGCAAGGGAACGGGAATTTCGAGAGAAGCCACCACCTTTGCTGAAAATTGCTGTAGTCGGTAACTTTTATTTCTTATACCTTTTTTTGTCTTTGTTCTTTGTTGTTCTGATTTCTGATCCTTTTCTATTTTCTACTATAAGTTTTTTGTGTTTACTGTGTGTACACTTTTACATTCTTTGAATGTTTCACAATCCAGTAAATTGGAGGTGGGATAATGTAGTACATGTATCACACTAATGTTGATTCTTTCAAGATTTCAATTTTCTTTGCCCCATAAAAAACAAAAAGGAACCGCACAAATTGACATTCACTAAATTTTGGATAAAATTAGTAAAAATAAATTAACAAAATGAAGATGAAAACTTTTTCCTTTTTATATTCTAAAAATTCCAGTTGCAGATAGCAAATTTATTTGAAGCACTTAGTTAGATTGAATTGAATTTTGGGAAAAAATAACCTCAAACTACAAACTACACATGTACAACGTACACTGTACAATGTTGTTTAAAACTGTGTATACATATTTCTTACAATGTCTAAATTTTAATCTTTGGGGTTTTTCTTTTCACAGGTGATTCGGCTGTGGGAAAAACCACAATTTGTGATGCTTTTACTTCAGAGACTGGATTCACTTTCTCTAAAAAGTATCACATGGTAGGTGGAAAAAATGTCAAATTTCATGTTCTGTTCTTCTCAAACTTTCTTCCTTTTCATCCCTTGTTATTTATATGGGTAGTAATTTTACTAAACGTGAAACGGACAATACAGTGTTGTTACAATGTACCATGTATTTTAATTTTGTAGTACCTTTGAATCTTTTACAGAAACTTTTTCATTCTTTTCAGTTTTTTTTTCAGAAGAGTTCCTTTCTTTTTACTATTTTTTATGTATTATTTTTTCATGCATTATTGTAAATTAAAAAACCTGAATCGTGGTGAATTAAGATTTCAAAATTCGCCTGATGAATTTTTCATCGCGAGTAGAAGCTCAGCTCTATTTCTTTAATTTTTAATTAATAGTATCTTTATGCCCCAATCATGATTTTTCCTACCGTCTCAAAACGTCTCAAACATTATTTGTACTGCGACGAGTGAAAATTCAAAAGACTAGTATAATATAGCTTGGGAAGCTTCGCTACCCTAAAAATAGTAAAATGTGTCAAATGAAGAACGTTTTTTGTGCAAATATACACATTTTTATAGATCAAATAGACTATAACCAAGTTTTTATTGCTATATTCATTATTTATTATGAACCCTTTTAGGAGTAGGCACTGGTAATTATTATTATTGTGGTGATGTAATTTTTTTGCGTCTCTCTTCCAGACGTGTGGAGTTCAGGTTTACGCAAAGAGTATTCCAACTGCAGAAAGTGAGGAAGGGTCCTCTGGAGAAAATGTATCTTCTCCAACATCAGTTCTATCATTTTCGGCCCCGCCTGAGACACCAAATAAAATCAACCTGATTCTATTAGATTCATCTAGCAAAGATATCTATTTGGATCTACTACCGAAATATGTAAGTTGTGACTTCGTATTTTTTATTATAGATTTATTGTCTATAGATGAGTTTATGCATTGGGGCACTGGACAAGAATCTTACTAAAGCATAATCTAATCAAAGACACGCACTGCGTATTGCAGAATACTTGAAATATTAATTGTCCGTATCACATCTCTTACCGTATATTTTACTCACTATACTTGTAACTTGTATAAATTCCGGTTCTTACAAAAGATTTCTTGCTAGGGCTAAAAATTAACATAGTATTTTTCCATATATTTAAGTAATTAATTAGTCAGCTCGGTAGTAAGTAGTAAGGTTCTTCTTTGTGCATACGTATATATAAGGTTTTAACGTAAAATGTCGAATGTTTTTCATTTTATGTTTTACATACATTTTATACTGGAAAAGTAAAAGGTAGACTACACGACGAATATGAGACACAGGGAAAAAAGCATTAACTTTTAGCGATGTACATAAGCTTTACAAAAGATATGTACAATAGATTTGTGTGCATGCAGCGTGTAATGTTAACGAGGACTTTCCGTGTGTGTAATATTTAATATTGTATTCATCCCATGTTAATTTCAAATTTTATGTAAGTCCTCTTTCATCCTTTACGCATCTTATTTTCATCTTGGTGTTATTATCTTTCTTTTCTTCATCTATTCTCTTTCATCTTCATCTGCTATAATCTTTCTCCTTTCTTTTTAAAGCCTGCAAGCTAAGAATTTCGGCTTTATATTTATGAACTTTTATTCTCATCTTTCCTTTCACCATTGTTTAGCTCTGTCTGAACACTGAACACTGAGCAAGAACTGTTATTCTTACCTACCTTTTTTCTCATTTATACGTCCATCCAGAATTCAGACTTTCGACTCTAGACTCTAGACACATGACTCATTAAACATTTACCAACAAACGGAGAAAGTATAAAGTACATAATATGAAAAAATGAAAATGAATACGGAATGCTGAATATATACGCACTATGAGTAATATTTAATAATATACTATATAATATATTGCATAAAAAGCATTTGACGAGACTTTCCTCTCAATTTTTAGTCTTCCACGTCATTCTAGCTAATTTATTATTCAACAACTATATATTATACATATCCATTTTATATTATATATTATATTACATTATACATTATACATAAGGAAGTTAATGGAGTAGTGTGGTCGGAATTATTATCGATCTCCGTAATTAATGAAGGAGTGAATTATCTCAGCTCTTAAAAACCCGGGGCTAAATATTTATTTACGTACGCACAAACTATGTGTGCCATAATATTAAATCCTCATGATCATGGCATTATTAAACAATATTATGCAAATGTCTCTAAGGATGTTTTTTTGAGTACAAGTAATAAGTAATAATGGCATTGTAAGTTGTAAGTTGCAAGACAAGAAAAAAAATTAGATGAAAAGTTATAAAATAAAAGATGTGGTATTAGGTACGTGTTATGTAAGGAGTAAGGAAACGGTAATGAGTTAATAAGGAAGTCGAAAATAGGCAATAGGATGCCGGAGTAATTTAGAAGAGTGTAGAACAGAAAAAAACGAGAATTTCATAAAGATTTTCACTTGAATAGAGAATAGGGAAAGTCGCCAGCCCAGTCTACGTAAGTACTTTTTATTTTTCGCCTTCCTTCGCCTTATCCTTATTATTTTTTGCGTGTTCATTGTCTATAGTCTATGCTCTCGATCTCATTCCGTTCAAGAGCAAAATATATTATGTATAATATTATAATGTAAATTTTTATCTGAAGCACGGTCAAAGAAAATGAGGAAATGGCTGATCAAATTGAATGAAAAGGTTTAACTTTATTAAAAATTTGTACCAAAAAGTGAGGACTAGGCATTTCATGTAATCGAACAGTGTTAAATAGAACATGCTAATAAGGAAAAATAATAATTTGTTTTCATTTCGTCTTAATTAAAAAAACGCTCACAGGCAGCAAAACAGTAGTAACAAATACTGTGAAAAACGTCTACATTATAATTTGAAATCACTTCATCTCTTTGATGGAAATTTCGTGGAATAATATCATTTTTGCTTTTAATGCACATCATCAAATATGAAGTTGAATAGAACATAATATAATATATAGGTATAATTTCGATTTTAGATGATGAAGTAGATTGAAACCAAATCTAATTTTCCAAGAATTCATATGCATAGACTATAATCATTAATAATGTTTTGTTTTAACAGTATACATGAACATCGAAGACATAATATAACTACTATTCACTATACATATGTACATGTACAATTATTATTATTATTCTTGCTCTTGACAGTGGGAGAAACTGGATGGCGTTTGTCTCGTGATAGATGTGATGAATCCCTCAAGTTTAGAGAACTGTGTAAGTTTATATAAATGAATTTGTACAACAAAATATTATGTGCCTACGTATTTACGAAATACAGATATTTTATTATTTGGATTTTGGAAATTGTGAACGCTAATCCATTCCATTCCTTTTGCGTTTCACTTTCTCTCTCTCTCTCCTTTTAGACAACATGGTTAGAATTAGTGAAAGGAAATTGCGATACGAAACATGATTTACTTGGAGTTCTTATTGCTAATAAGATTGATTATGGTGAAGATCGTGTGGTCACTACGAAACAAGCTCAAGACTTTGCCCATAAGCACAAACTGAATTACTTTGAGTGTACTGCAAAAGAAAATTCTGGATTGGAATCCCCGTTTTATTATCTGGCACAAGAATGGGCTAAATATAAAATATATAGAAACTAAACATGTCTTTTATCTCTACATTCTGTTGTGGGGAGTTCAACTTCGAAAAGACCTAATATATAACATATAAAAAATACAGTTTATTGACATTTGACACACTGTGTAATGCAAAATATATTGTATGTGAAACGTTTGAATAAATATTTCATAAAATGTGAAATGAGTTGCAGATTTAAAAACATTTCATCATTTTATTAAGAAATGCATAAATATGATTACTTATTACGCATCATATAAAACATGAACTTTTTTAACATCAAAGAACTTTAGTTGAGAAAGACAAATAGTTCACACAATGAAAATACAAAATATTATTATTATTATTCATACTTTACACTGTTATTGAAAATTAAAAAACCAGAATCCAAAAATTATTATTGTATTATTTATTATGACGATGAATATTTAACAAATCAAAAGTTATAAAGTATTTTCTAGTCATCTAAGGAGCATAAACAAGCTGTTCCTCTATTAATCCAGTGTTTTTGTGGTAAATTTGTTGGTAATTTCAAATAGAGGACAAAATTTGTAGAATGTCCCGTCGTTGAGAGGGTACCTCTTCTAGCACTGGTCTTATATAAAGGTGAATCGTAACATGGCTTTTCAATAAATTTGCTCTGTACAATTTTAGGGAAAACAAAGATTAACACAAGTAAAATTTCATCTGAAAACTTGTTTCCTGTTTCATACTTTGAATTAAAGTAACTTTTGTATTGTATTTTACTCACCTTAATCCCGGGTTTAAACCAAATTATTGGCACAGAATCAAATAAGACTTTTGGTTTTGACTCTGCTAACTGCATTGTGTCTCTATCAAAGCGTGCTCCTTCCAGGAAAAGACCCTAAAAAATAATAAACATTTTTTTAGAAAAACATTTTAGAAAAAAATTCCAAAAATAATATTGTGGCACTTTTGCCCCCAATTTACATCGCTTGTTTTCCCGTTTTTCACTTTAGCGTCTAGAGTAAAATACCTTGCAAAAGCAGCCGTCCGGAGGTGGTTCTGTAGTATGCTGTTCAAATTTTGTCACTTCAAACTCAAATCCTAGTAGATCAATAGGAATTTTGTATTTCCTAGCATAATTTTGTGAGACTCCTGTGAGAAAAGATTGTGTAAAGTAAAACCCGGAAAGCCAGTACACTGGAGGAGCATTTTTATCAATCCAATCTTGTAAAAACTTGAGCCTTTAAATTTTCAAATAATCAATTGACATTATTTTATACTAATCATCACTTTTTACATAATCTTGAGCATTCTCAATAAAAACATTGATAATAAATAATAATAATTGGTGAACAAACCTTGCAAGAAGATCTAAAACGTATCCTCCCAAAGGTTTCAAAGACGGATAAGATCTTTTTGCCCATACTAAAACCAAGAATAAATGAATGAATTTCTTGCCATATCTACAATCTACACTATTGTTTTTAGATAGTTCAAATAATTTTGTATTCCAAAGTTGAAACTTTACTGACCTTGAGGAACCTTCCCCACTAAAATGGCTCTAAATACTTCGTCTAAATCTGGAGTCATGACCACAAGACCTTTAATAGCTCTCTGGACATCAACTAAGGTAGTTCGGACGATTTGTACCAAAGGATTAAAGCGAATCAACTCTTGCCTCAGAACAGTATTCATAGAGTTCATGTAATCCACTGGATATCTGATCATAACATCCTATTTTTTCGTAAAAAAGGTCAAAAGTCAAAACATTTGAAAATGTTATGAAAATTTATAATATGTTCAGTAATTCATTATTCAATCTGCTATTATTATTGTTTCATCATTACTCTTTACAAAAACTTGTTCATTAATTATTAATCATTGTTACCTCAACGTCATACTCCTGTGGTAACTTTTGGAGTATGTCATGTGCAATTTCAGTGACTTTGTTTCCACTATCTGCACCTTCACCACCTCCACTTCCTTCTAATTGAGTCAACAGTGCCCCGGACAATAACTATAAAAGAAAAGAGTATTAGATATCAATTATAATATTAAATCAGGCTACTTTTTCTTTTTTGTCAAAATAAGAATGGTTTTAACTTTTTTATACCTGATTCGTCTCTTGATTACTCTTTGTAATATTTGCATTTTCATGAAGTCCAAAAACTTCTGGGGATGGATTCTGTGGTAATTTCTTTATGTATGAAACAATACTATCATAACTACTGTCCTTTGGTACATAGTAAATGGAACCAGACGCCAAGGTGTACCTGTACAAAAAATATTTTTCAGAGATTATTCAAGGTTTACAATATCAATGCTAAAAAATTGTAAGTAGTAAATATTAAATGTACATTGTGCATTGTGCATGTATAAAAATAAACAATAATTTTACCCTTCTTTATCAACAATATCTGTACAGTAATAAATGGACAAGATGGACATGAGAGTTCTCCTGTCCTTATCATCAGTAACTCTACCACCATAATTACACTCTCCAGTTAGGTAGGAAAGAGCTTCAAATGGTATTAAGATGGAGTCCTGTAGAAACATTTGTAGCTGTTGTAAACTAATCCTCAAGTCACTCTCATTAAACTCATATGCTATATTCCAACCCAGTGGACCAAACTTTCTTCTTTCTTGGATAACCGCATGGAAAAATGCAAGACCAAAGAGAAGCCGATGGAATGCTTTTTCTTTAAGTGGGACGCTGTCGTAATAACTGGGATCGGAAATAGGATCGGAAGCTATAGAATTTTATAAAAACTTAAAGTGAATTTCCAGTGGAATCATTATAAAAAGACAATAGAAAATAGACAAATGTATTGTTTTGTCAAAAGAGCAGCTTTGAAGTTTGAGTAAAGTATGAATTATATTATAAATCTTTCATACAATATGACTGAAGAAGATTGGCTCTCAATCCTGTGGGTGGTTCGTTCGTCATCTTTACCGAGTTCTAAAGAATTTGTTTTATAAATCATTATACATTATATTATATTAAAATTGAATACGGAAGAAAATTTTAATCATCACTCATAATAATAATAATATTTCTTTAATTTAAAATTCAAAATTCAAGTAAAGCTACCTGTAGAATAGACACGGGAAACTGAGGGATTCAAAATAACATAAGAATATAAGAATGAGATTATAATATGCATATCATTCATTCATCAGTATTATTAGTTATTAGTATTCTAGGAATCAGATCGTTCAATGTGGTTTCCCTTTTGATCTACCATCAATATACAGAGTACAGAGTATTCAACATCTTTCTTCTTTCTACTCACGTAGTAATACTAAATAAGTACACAGATCATGTGTATACATATGTATGACTCACGTAATACATCATTTATCATTTACACACATTTTGTACTGCCAAAAGCGGTAATAATTCATTGGAAATGCTGATAAAGCCACATTGAACCAAAAGACTCAAAACTAAAAACCAAACGTGAGAATATGAAGGATGAAAAAGAGAGAGAGAGAAAAGAAAGTGAGCTGCCAAAGACAGAATATAGATATGATATTATATATATTATATATA
Organism: Sminthurinus signatus; assembly: GCA_019776565.1. Taxonomy (NCBI): domain Eukaryota; kingdom Metazoa; phylum Arthropoda; class Collembola; order Symphypleona; family Katiannidae; genus Sminthurinus; species Sminthurinus signatus. The sequence goes on along the minus strand of JABASP010002054.1, from coordinate 8,132 downwards.
CAAAAATACCAAGGGAGACGGATATGAGGTTAACCAAAGACGAAACTTTGGATCGACTTTTTCATTGGGTAAGTCCTCGCATATTTTATCCAAGGCACCCATCCAACTGTTGTAGTCACAAACCACAAAGCACATAAAAGAAAAGGTAAAAGTAAAGAATAAGAAGAAGAGGGAGAAAAAAACGGAAACGTTTCAGAAAATTGCCGTAGTTGCACAAAGTGGTGGGTTTCACCATTATTTTATGTTTAACGTTATATCTGAATGTTCCTCTGTGATATAAGATATAAGATATAGGTACAATATACAAAATTCAAATATTCATAATACTATATGTAGTATTTGATACTTTTGTGCGTGTTTTATAACATATGTATATTATAAAAAGAACCTTGCTGCCAGATGACAATTTTGTAGAGCAACCCAAGTACCCTCTTCAACTGCTTTACTGATCATCTCTTTAGCTATAGGTCCTTGACCCTGTCCCAAGGAAATGGCTTCAAATTTAGAACCATTGAAACCAGAATCGTCTGCAAACTAACATTAAAAAGATATTATTTTCTATTTTTCTATTTTAGGCAAATAAAAAATATTATACGTTACACAATATGCGCACTTTTCATGTACAATTATAATACCGCATTAGATTTTGTATTTTGTGTTGTATATAGCTCCATAATAATAATTAATAATATATTCCGATTTACTTTGAGAAGAGCCGACATGGGATCAGCACCAGGAGAAAGGATGAAAAGAAGTGGTGTCAAATAGTTGGAGTCGGCATACGACTTTGCTATAATAATAAATAATAAGTAAAGATTAAAAAATCATTATTTCATAAAATTATTACTGTTTATTAATGTAGTACTAAATATATACAATCAGTGTGTATGTACAATGTACATAAGCTCATGCTCTCTCTTTTTCTCATATACTTATGTATGTGCAAATGGACCTACCCAGATCAAACGGAGGTGGTTGAACAAACTTTTCGCCCATGATAATGCTCACAAACGAGATTATCATTGGGATAAGTTTATCCGGGCGGAGGCAGCGAATAACAATCATTTTTTGGAAATCTGTCAATTTCTCATTCCAAGGTGAAGGGAATGGCTGCAACTGAGGCTCCTTATGATCATATATTGAATACCATGCAGCTAACTTTCCTTGAAACTCTGAGGCAAAACCTAAGATTCAAAAGACAATTTTTTAATTAGTTCAACTATCAAGTGGAATAAATAATACTCATAATATTCTTGTATTTTGTTACTTGTGAAAACATGATGTGCATCTTCCATTCTACAAATCTCATCCCATGACTGATCTGTACAGAGAATAGAGAATAAAGCGGGTTCAAATTCACATCATTTAAGTTGGTAAATGTCAAAGAATTTAATTAAAGTCAAAGTTGAATTCCAAATTCCAAATTCCATTGTTTTATTCATCCCTATTCTTATCATTGTAAATGAAAGTCAAGGACTCTGTGTGGGTTTTCTTTCATTTTTCATTGGTTTCAATAAATTACGTGTTGTATTTTATCTATTATTTATTTATTACTTCATATTACAGTGCATGTTGTACATTGTACAACGTCATAATATTCTACACATTACGCATCATATTAACTTACGTTTCATGCTTTTTACATGCAAGTTTTTCATGCAAGTTTTAGCGTTAATTTTACTTAGTAAAATTTTCAACATAAAAAAATATACCTTTGAGCCATTTCTTTGCCGGATTCGGTATCGTGTTTTCCAGTCCTACTCCTCCAGTCAAAAGAAAGTTCAGCTCATCATTCTTCAGTTTTCCCTGTGACCTAAAAAAACATAAAATTCCCATGCCCAAGAAGTTCTTTATAAATTCAAAATTGTTACATTCCATTTAATTTTTAATACTATGTCATAAACTCAAAAGTAGGTAGCCGACATACATATGTAGTAAACAACGTAATATGTGTACTATGTACAATCTAAATTTTTCATGTGTTTTTCTAGTAATTTTCTTATCTATTTTTTTAATGTCTTGCTTTCACTTTGACTCTGACTTTAAAAGTGAGAAAATATGTAAATGTATACATTGTGTAATGTGTACATACGTATATTGCACACATCGTTGTTCAAAGAGAATATTTAAGAGGTTTGAAATATAAAAGGGGAGTCATTTACATAGCTAATGATGTACATTAAAATTCTTTCTATGTTCAAGGAAAAATATATCTAAAATCTAACAATGGACACTCAGCAGTTGCTAAATCGGGATTTTAATGAAATCTACATAATTTTGTAGATTTTGATGCGCTGATTCCGAATATGAAGGTCATTTTCCCGAATGCGTTGATCCTAAGGGTCTAATTAGGGTCAAAGTTTTTGTATTTTCATGTAAAAAGTACAAGTACGAACTTTTTACGTTATGATTTCAACTTACTACAATAGCGCAGTATGCACAGAATCGCGTTCGGTGTTTTGCATCCAGGGTTCAAATCTCGGTTTTTGCAGTACATTTTTGCCATTTTTGAAATGTTTTTTTTTTAATTTTCTGAAACCTTATATAAATTATTTTAATTTTTGTAATTTTATTGCCAAAAATATCCATTTGGAATGCATATTTTCATTAAAAACTCATGTAATACAAATTGTTAATTAAATTAAAATAATTCCTTATTCTGCACGACTTTTAATGAAAATATGCATTTCAAATGGATATTTTTGGCAATAAAATTACAAAAATTAAAATAATTTATATGAGGTTTCAGAAAATTAAAAAAAACATTTCAAAAATGGCAAAAATGTACTGCAAAAACCGAGATTTGAACCCTGGATGCAAAAAACCGAACGCGATTCTGTGCATACTGCGCTATTGTAGTATGTTGAAATCATAACGTAAAAAGTTCGTACTTGTACTTTTTACATGAAAATACAAAAACTTTGACCCTAATTTGACCCTTAGGATCAACGCATTCGGGAAAATGACCTACATATTCGGAATCAGCGCATCAAAATCTACAAAATTATGTAGATTTCATTAAAATCCCGATTTAGCAACTGCTGAGTGTCCATTGTAAGTGCATGTTCATCTACACTTTTATAGATTGATGAAAAAGCATTTTTATTTATGTAAAGTAAAAATTATTTATATGTGTATAGAGAAGTACTCTAGATCCTAGACTCTAGACCCGATAGGTAGTGTAATAACTTTGATCATTAACTAGCACCATTTAAACTCTGAAATACAAACAGATGAAAAAAAGGTCATGTTCTCAGAAATTCTACGGCATTTAAAATGTAAAACATCCTGTATTCGGTATCCTGTACCTGGGATGAAAAAAATACTCCAGTCAATAAAGACTTTATATTTTATATATACATAAAGTTAAATTTTTCCTACATTCAAAATGTTACATAAAACATGATTCTAAATTCAGATATGATCAAAGAAGTATAAAAGAAGTAGAAGGAAAGAAAAAGAAAACGATTCGTCGCGTACAGTTCACAGTTCAAAGAAGTTCTTGTGTGGGAACTTCCTCTACTCTTCTTCTCTCATCCTTTTACTTTTTACTTGACTTTTACCATCTGTCACTGTACATTATTAAAAAACTGTAGTGAGAGGTACTTGACTTTTTTATATTATGTATTCTAAATTCCAAGTACATATTATTTTCCATTTTCCTGCAGTTACCTATCTAAACCAAAACCCAAAGCCCAAAACTAGGCAAGGGAAAAAAAAGCTGACAAGAAGAGAAAACGTCTTATTTTCTCTCCGTTTGCTGATTCATCTGTCTCGACTCTCGACTCTCGACACATTTAATATAATAATGTACAATACAATAGAGAATATCGAGATACGGGATTTGGATTTTGACTTTTTACTTTTTACTCTTTCCAGATATCATACAAAATACAAAGCAATGAGATTTACGCTTCATGTATAAAATCTAAAATCTATAATAATATTGACTATGTAGAGAATAGAGAACGGAAAAACTCTAGTATCCTCAATAAAGTATGCAAGGTAAAAGCTAAATGTACGCTATAATCTATAATGTGTTACATAAACTTGGGTATACTTTTGGTGATAAAGCCATTGGATTTGGACTCCAAAACTCAAATCTCCATGTAAAAGTTCTCGGATGGCTTGGAGTTTCGAGTTTCGAGTTTGGTTTGGAGATATCCTACGCGGAAATAAAGTAGAAGAATCAACGAAGCGAAAAGTACATTGTGTCAAAATGTCATCATTTTCCACAGAATATCACCAAGAACGGAACTGACAGTTCGGTTCGGGATTCTGGATTCTCTCGATAATCATACACATGTCGTTTGTAAGTACATAATATGTAGTACATGTATGTGAAATGTAAATGCTCCTTATAGCAAATACTTTTTACTTTACCGGTGTGCTTCTCCCTACAAGTTTTTCACCTGTTTATTTCCATCTCTTGCTATTTTTCCCCCTGTTTACCCTTCAAACAGCCCTCAAAAAATAGGCCACAAAGAAAGCACAGTTCCATCTTTTTGCATATTTTCTCAATTCTCAATTTTCAATCCATTCCGTAGATTTTAACTTATGTACATGGTACATATGCCATGTCAGTTACTACAGAGTCTAGAGTCAGGAAAAGAAACCCCAAACGGAAATTCGTAAAATTCCCGAGAGAACAGACTTGTAATTTTACGATCGCATAAAAAAAATTACCGGAATCAACAAAACTTGATTTACATAAACTAACGAGATAATTAGAAAAGTTGAAAAAAGTTTCCTAGTTTTCAGCAAATTCAGAAAGAAAAGAAGAGAAAAGGGGAAATGCGAATGGTTCAAAGTTCAAAAAAGAGAAAGGTAGTTGAAAGTAGAAAACTCCCAAATTTCTTTTCCATTATCCATTATATCTGTATTCTACGTCCTACGATATCATCCACAATTCTACAATCTATACATAAAATTCCTAAGAATAGTCAACTTTAAACTTCAAAATCTGCATGCATAGTCAAAAAACAAAAATGAAAAGTGAAAATCCAGAATCCGGAATTCAGACATTACCATCTGGAATCTGGAGAACGATTGAAGATTGAAATTCGCAGTTAGTTGGAAATTTTGGAAATTTTCTTTGTAGTTTGAGGTATATTGACCTACTTTTTTTAGCTCTACGATTTATAATACTATGATGATTGGACCATTTTTAATAATACTAGTGTAATATGCTAATAGTATGGTGTGTGATATACCTAAAGTTTAGGTCCTAAACATAAAAGATAAAAACAGATCATACGTTATGTATTATATGATGCATAATATATTTTACTTACAACAAAATCTTGACGGTGAGTAAAAACGAGAAGAGTAGTTTATCCTTTTCAAATAAGGAACGGCATACATTGGAATATAAACTGAGTGTAAAATGATCACTGAGATTTTTCAGTCGTTTCTCCAGCTGCTTACTCCGATTACTAGAGAAAGGAAAATGGGACAAAAAAAGTTTCACATTTTAAAATTACTAGAATCACTAAAAGTTAAAAGCTAAAAAGAAATGCAATAGAAAGAAGACTAATAAGTTTGAAGTCTATTATTTGTTATTAAAAGTACAAAGTACTAATAAAAAGTATTAGCCACAAAGATAAAGGATGTATAAATAGCAAATAAATAATTGAAGAGTTCTTTTCCAATAAAGTCTAATTTATTTTATTCTAGTTACTATAAAAGATCTGCAATCTACAAGGATACTAAACATAACATAATAATAAATAATAATAATAATACTGCCAATGATAAATTGACATCTTGGCCCTTGAGTAAAAGCACATTTGATTTTTCACACAGACAAAATTTCGAGAAAATGGTCTTACAAAATCATGCTTTTTTATTCAATTCAACCATAGTTAATTGAATAAAATCCATATGTAGCAGAAATAAATTGAGAAAGAAAATTTCATTATTTTACCCTTTTTATGTTTTTTACTGTGCGTAGTATATAATATATAATATTATTATAATATAGTCTCAGAACATATGGAGTAGAAACTAGGAAGCATACCATACCTGTGTTCAATGGAGTTGGTGAAAAGGTTGACGAACCATGTGAGACTGTATTGATACCTAGAGCAAAACATGTCATATTGATAAATATTATTATTTGATAAATATTATTATTTATTATTTATTATTAACTATCATCATGAGAATGTCATATGTAATGCATAAAAAATAAACAATAATAATAATAGTTTTTTTGTAATATGTAAGTAGTACATTGGATCAATATTTGGTAATTCCGTGAGGGAGAAAAACAAAACACTGGTATATCTTGCAATGGGCCTGTATCCCAATCGGGATTTTTCAATTTGTTTCTCCGTCTCTACTGCTACTGTTTGTTTTTCCAAAATATCATTTGATATTTGTTTTGAACTATCCAAAATATTGATGGCACTTTCATCCTCCAAAATATTTCCTTCCGAAGTTGACAAAGTGTTCAGGATATTATCTTCAACTTCCTTTAGTGCTTTTGTATTTGCAGCAGTCTGTTGAATTAGCTGTTGTCTCTCTTCCTCCAATTCTGGCCTATGTTAGATTATAGAGGGAAAACAAAATTACAAAGGTCAATAAAATCAAGTTTTTACAAAAATTTTCAGAGGAAATAGGAAAATGGTAAAGGAAAAATGAAAAATCCGGTTTGTGTTTGTATAGACTATGGGCTTTAGAGTGAAGATGAAAAGAAAAAAACTCTCATGCAATATCAATACCATCATCATCATCATCATTGTCATCACTCATTGTCAACTTTGTACTCCAAGTCAACAGACAAGGCAAGAGACTAGGACAAGTAGGCAAACATTGACTTGATCAGAGATCAGAGCTCAATCAAAAATCAAAACTCAAAACTATATTCTGGATTGTAGATGAAAGTGGTTCTTTCATCCCTCGACCGTAGACCTTAGACTCTAGGTAAATCTAGAGCCTGGAGGTAAAAAAACATTTCCTTTGGTTTTTCCACTAATCTTTTGAAATTTGAGATCCAGTAATTATTTTTTTTTTTTATCTATTTACTCCATATTCCATAGTTCAAAGTTCAAAGTGTATTGACTTGATTTTTTTGTGCATAATATTTTTGCATATTTTATAAAGTATTTTATAGATGAATTTAGCCTGCAGTGCAGTGTACACATACAAACTGCATACATTTTTCCAAAATAATATAATGTACAATGCAATATGTACACAACATCTGTAATCTCTACACATGTTATTCAATTTGAATTTGTGTGCATTATTATTATTTGTTTATACAATGATGAATGAGTGCATTTATAGTTTATAGTTTATAATATAGAGTATACAGAGAGGAATAGAAACTTTTCTCCTCCCCGGTTCCCGGAAAAACCTGGAAACTGGAAAGTGAAACTAAAGGAATGGATGGAAAATGGAGAATTGCAATTGCCGATGGACTTTTTGGCAACCCATGAAACTTTTTAGAGAAACCGAGGGAGTCTAAAGTCTATACTCAGGACTCAGGACTCAAGACTCAAAACTATCGTTGAAAAATCTTTTTTCGTACCGTTACGTTTCTTGCACTCTCGCTTTGACTCTCTCTCTCTCTCTTGTATTATATACAGTTCCTTATCCTGTTTGACTCTACTAAAGTGGAGTAACATAAAGTTTGGTCGATCCCCTTCTACCTCTACCTCTACTTTTACTTTTACTTGTGCTTCTTCCTCTTCCTGTTCCTCTGTTTTTTTCCTTCTTTCTCCATTCTCCAGGTACTTTTCCACTTTCTTACTTTCTCTGTTTGGATTTTCTCCCTTAGGAACTTTTCACAAGCCCACTTATTCACATGCTACATATTTGACTGTATTACTTTAAAACACTCGTACTCGCATTCATCCCATTCACTCTCCCATTCTCATCTACATACTACATACAACTCGTATTTTGTGTGATGTATGTTTTATCTATAACCTATAACATATATGCTTTGTAAATATGTATGCATGAATGTAAACTCTACATTCTTCATTCTTCATGCTATATACAATACAAGGATTAACCCGTTCCCGCAGGGAACCTCACAATTCTAATAGTTTTGGTATTCGTTTCTCGTATGTAGTTTTTTGTAATGCAAATACTTCGCATTAATTACGGCATTTTTGAAA